>ML996705.1:46470-155527 GCA_010356995.1 Trichodelitschia bisporula | reverse complement strand
GGGGGGAGGGAGGGGGGGGAGCAGCACTCAAGGGCAAGGAGGGGAAATGCCTGGCAACGAAGGTGGGTGGGTTGGCTGGGCGCTGCTGGTGAAGTGGGAGGAGAAGAGGGGGGAGAGGAGGGGGAGGGGGAGCGAAAAGAGGAAGAGAGGGGTCTGTGTCCTTTCGCTTGCTTGGCTAACAACTGTGGCCGCTAAACCCTCTTTGGCTTTAGTGTGGAGGGGGATTGGACGAAATAGCCCGTATTCGGACCCCGCCTTGTAAGGTTCGGTTTACACCTCCTCTAGGAACCCTCACCGATTGGCTGAAGGCAATAGAGAAGGCGAGCAATTGGCCCCGTGCAACTTGTCTCGAAAAGCAAATCATGTGTCTGCTGCGGGGAACACTCTTAAGACGGTCGACTCTGGACTAAAGCGGGGTAGTCTCAGCCTCACCTTCCCTGGACTGTGCGTTTGCTTTGTGCTGCTTTGCTTGCTTTGCTCACTTTTCTCGCTTGTTTGCCCTCTTCGTTGCCATGCAGCAAGCGTCCCTCCTGGGCACGACATCATCGTCGCATCGTCGCATCGTCGCATCGTCGCATCATCACATCGTCGCCTTCTTAACTTCTCTCGCCCCCCATCCTCATACCCTCATCCCTGTGTCTAGAGCATGAACATGCCAGACTCCTTCCCACTGCTCACGTGGCGACGCCCGTCGGAATCGAGCGCCAGAACGGGACGTGTGCTGCACGGCCTCACCGATACTCGACCATGGCCAGCTGCCAGTGGGCGCTAGCAGGGCGATGAACGACGACCACTGCCGTTGGCGATGCAACTGGGAGTACGGATGTACATGTACGGTACATACGCACGTAGTTCGAATCAATGCCACGTCGCTGCGCTTGCCGAGAAAGTGTCAAGTACATCATCAAGTCGCAGAGCACACACTTGATGCTCCCCATGTCTTCAAGTCTTCCCGTCCGTCGTCCACCCCTCCACCTCCACACACCCCTCCACACACCCCTCCACGCCTCCACTCCCTCTCAAGCCACACTTGGCGGCGATCCCAAACACCGCTGGCTCCTCCATCTCCACTTGCCGCTTCCAACTCGGCCTTTCTCCGGCGATAGTTGGCTGGCGGGGCATGTTGTCAACTTTTACTCCCGCATCATCCGTGTTGTCGGCCTCTGCATCATCGACGGTCTCTGGCTCGAAATCGGTTCGTTGGCCCATATCGTTTTCTGCACATGGCGCATCACCCGCAAGTTCGTGGGTTTTTTTCCCCTTCCTCACCCCTTCCCTCCAGAAAATCATCCCAGGACGCCGCCACGATTCGCGCTTGATTCGCGTTGCTTTTGAGGCCCCTGACAACCCCACGTCGACAACTCACCCCGCCAACCAACAAAACACTCGACATCCAAGTGCAGGCAAGACGAACAATCACAGTTTCACTCTTGTCCACTTTCGTCCTGAGAAAAAAAAGATCATCTACCCCTCACCATCCCCTCCCCTCCTCTCCCAGGTTGTTACCCCTCCACAACCCCAAACCCACTCAAACCCCTCTCGTGCCCCCCCCCCTCAAAAAAAGAAATGGCTGGTGGGAAATAACGCGCGCCGTCCAATCGTCCGGGACCAGCCCACCCAGCTCGGCGGTGGTCGCTGGCCCGCTGGCGGAGCGTCGCGGCGTCGCCAACTCAAGCCCATCCACGCCGCGCGCGCGCCACAAGTGCGGCGGACCGCCATCCGGCTTGTCCTGAGCAGTCGCAGCGCACCACCAATTCCGCCGTTTGTTCAACTCTTGGTTCGTTGACGAGAGGCGAAACGAAGAAGCAAACGCGGCAGCACAAAACATCGGTGTGGTCACCGCCAGTCCGAACCGTTGCGGCACTCATCCCATTGGCCCTGGGTTCTGCAGCCCTTTATCCAGCGATCGTATTGTTGCCTTCTGTTGACGCTGTCGACGCTGTTGAACTTCAACTTTTTTTTCTGCTGTCCACCGCTCCCCGCCCCCTCATTTTGCTCAATTTCTGGCTACCCCTCCCCCTCCCCCTCCGTCCGTGCCTCGTCCAGGCAACACGAGCAAATGCACACCGCAAGGGCCCGCCCACTTCCCGTCGTGCCGCTGCGGTAGGGCTTGCGTTATGATGTCCAGCGCCGCGGCTCGCCGTCCCGACCACCAGGAGACGGCAGGCGCCCGGGCGGGGAACACCAAAGCGTTCGTACCCCGCGAATCTGCTCACAAGCGGTAATAGGGCTGTGGGGAATTCATTGTTCTCTGCGATCTTGTTCCTTGGAATGCGAGTTGCCGAACGACCTAGGTTTGTCCTAATGATGTCTGACGAGCTGGCGACGTTTTAGAGTTGTGTCTTGCCTCTTTGGGCTTGGGGCGGGTTTTCTTTTGAGCGCGGCTCATTTCGGCAGTTTTCCAGACGTCGGGGGGCTTCTTCGATGCCCAAATTAACGCGAAGGAAGGCTTTCTCGAAGATTGGGCTGGTCAGAGCGTTGGAGGTTGTTTTGCCACGAGCTGGGCCGCGGTTTTGTCTCTGAAAAGTTGCCATCCTTCGACCTGGGATGCTGACGACAGACTGCGGTTCGGGATCATGTACGCCCACGGTTAGGTAGGCTATGGCCTGTTCGGCATAGAGTACTGACGGCAGATTTTATCCTCACGGATCGCCAGCCGAGGACGCCGGCTCGTCTCACCTCGCCATGGTCGCTATTCTTGTCTTGCGGATCGCAATATTATGGTTTATCCCTCATGGATCTTCGGCAACTTTAGTCATGGGCAACCTCTCTTCCCCTGACGATGACGTCCCAATCCTGGTCTTGCACGTCATGTGGGGTCAGCCGCGCGACTGGGAACTCCCGCGCGACTGCGACTCCTTTAAGCGATTGATCTCGCTCGAGCGACGTGCTACGCCCTTGGAGCTTCGAACACACTGCCTTTGTACAAAGACTGATAACTCGCAGCGGACTGGAGACGCTCTCTGTGAGCTGTAGAGCGCAGCAATCCGTTCAGATCCATTCTACCTTTACGCAGTACGGTTGATGTCTTCGTGCTTCATCTCCTTCACTTCATTAGAACCTCCCATGTCGGACCTCACCTGCTACCGGACGGAGACCATGAATGTCGACTAACCTTTGTTGCATACGGGCCGTGTAACAGTTCTGCTGCTCCAACACTGCATCTTCACGGGCCCCCTTTTAAACTTCTGATGTCGAGTTCTGTCGGCGGAGATGCAGTCTCCAGGGCAGACCATGTACATGTGGATAGGTATCTAATAGCAGTATCATCAAACCCCATCTGAGTCAACCTGAAGTCAGCATCTTGTCTTAAGCCTCGCAGTTTGGCAGTCATGCCTGTCAACGCTGGGCATTCTAGCGTCTCCTTCAGCCGCATATTCTATCCATTGGCCTGGCCGAGCCTCCATGCTGTACCCTAACCCTCGAGATTCCACAGATAGGCATGGGTTGTAGGGCTGGTGAGGATACATGAACCGCTACCAGATGTGGCGGACGTTGGTTGTATCTTGAAGGACGTCACTTCCGGCTCAGCCCCTCCATTACGGTACCCCTCACCCCCACCACCCCTCGACCCTCACATCCTCTCAACAAACCTCACGACTTCTGCCCCCACTAAATAACCGTTGCCTCAGCATCGCCCATAGCACCGATCCCTCAACAAGACAAGGTTGACCAACTCTGGGTAAGCAAACTCCTGTGCAGCGCGCGCTGCTTACCGAGCTGCGCCAGACGACAGGCAATTCGCTCCCGTGCAAGCAAACCAGTCAAGGCCAGGCAAAAAGCGTGCAAAAGGGATATGGACCCCCTGCCCACACGAACCCTTACCCCGCCAATCCATTGGCCCATCCGCTTAGTGTCCCAATCATCCCCACGTCACCGAGCGGCAGATACTTCTTCGCGCCACCCCCTCCTCTTCGCTATCTATCCCACCCCATCTCCAACAATCCTGCTCTTCCCCTCCTACACACCCGCCCTTTCTCTCTATCCCTCACATAATCTTCCCAACCGCCATCATGGGTTACGACAAGGTCGACGAGCTCGCTATCAACACCATTCGCACACTCGCCGTGAGTCAACTACCCCGCACTTACCCCTCACTCTCACTTTTCACGATAGAAGAAGATGGGCTAACAAAGCAACCACCAGGTCGATGCCACCTTCCAGGCCAACTCCGGGCACCCCGGCGCGCCCATGGGCATGGCACCGGTAGCCCACGTCCTGTTCAATCGTTTCATGACCTTCAACCCCAAGAACCCAGAGTGGCTGAACCGCGACCGCTTTGTGCTTTCGTAAGCGCTGTGATAGGAGTGGCGGGATGCACCGGACTGACGCTGTGGCAGTAACGGTCACGGCTGCATGTTGCACTATGGTGAGCAATGTTCGTTGTGCTGATGCATGTAAATCTGACTTCGCAGCTCTTCTCCACCTATTCGGCTACGCTGTCTCCCTGGACGACCTCAAGAACTTCCGCCAAGTGGACAGCATCACGCCCGGCCACCCCGAGGCGCACGACACGCCCGGCATTGAGGTTACTACCGGCCCGCTCGGCCAGGGTATCGCCAACGCCGTCGGCCTGGCCATTGCGCAGAGGCAGGGTGGCGCTGTGTTCAACAAGCCCGGCTTCGAGCTGCTGAACAACCACACGTACGCCTTTTTCGGCGACGGCTGCGCCATGGAGGGTATTGCCAGCGAGGCCGCCAGCATGGCGGGCCATCTGCAGCTCGGGAACCTGATTGCCATCTATGACGACAACCACATCTCGATCGGTGCGTTTCCCGTCTTCATGTGCCCATTTTTCTAACCTCAGCAGACGGTGACACCGCGTGCGCATTCACCGAGGACGTGCTCAAGCGTTTTGAGGCCTACGGCTGGCACACGCAGTGGGTCGAGCACGGCGACACTGACCTCGAGGCCATCGAGAAGGCCATCGCGGCTGCGCGCGCCGTCACCGACAAGCCGTCCGTCATCAAGCTCACCACCACCATTGGCTTTGGCTCCAAGCTGCAGGGCACCGGGGGCGTGCATGGCAACCCGCTTAAGGCTGACGATGTGCAGCAAGTCAAGGAGAAGTTCGGCTTCGACCCGAACAAGACGTTCGTCGTACCGCAGGAGGTGTACGACCTGTACAACAAGCACGCATCCGATGGCGCCGCAGCGGAGCAGGAGTGGAACCAGCTGTTTGAGAAGTACGGCAAGGAGCACCCCAAGGAGCACGCCGAGCTAGTGCGCCGTATGAAGCGCGACCTTCCCGAGGGCTGGCAGAAGGCGCTGCCGACGTACAAGCCGAGCGACTCCGCCCAGGCGTCGCGTAAGCTATCGGAGGCTGTCCTCGAGGCCATTCACGACGTTGTTCCCGAGCTTCTGTCCGGCTCTGCCGACCTGACGGGCTCTAACAACACGCGCTGGAAGAAGGCAGTTGACTTCCAGCCCCCGAGCACGAAGCTGGGCGACTGGTCCGGGCGCTATATGCGGTACGGCGTGCGCGAGCACGCCATGGCGGCGGTGATGAACGGCATTTCGGCCTACGGCATCCACATCCCCGCGGGCGGTACTTTCCTTAACTTCGTGTCGTACGCCGCGGGCGCGGTGCGTCTCTCGGCGCTCTCCCACCAGCGCGTCATCTACGTCGCGACCCACGACTCCATCGGGCTCGGCGAGGACGGCCCGACCCACCAGCCGATCGAAACGCTGGCGCACTTCCGCGCGCTGCCGAACTTCATGGTGTGGCGCCCGGCTGACGGGAACGAGACCTCGGCCGCCTACTACATGGCGCTGACGAGCCGGACCACGCCGTCGCTCCTGGCGCTGACCCGCCAGAACTTGCCTCAGCTGGAGAACTCGAGCATTGAGGGCGCTATCCGCGGTGGGTACGTTGCGCTCGAGGACAAGGAGGCTGCAGTTACGCTCGTCTCGACGGGTAGCGAGGTGTCGCTCTGCCTCGAGTCGGTCAAGACGCTCGCGGACCAGGGCCTCAAGGCCCGTGTCGTGTCTCTTCCGTGCTGGGAGGTGTTTGACGCGCAGGACAAGGAGTACAAGCTCAAGGTGCTGCCGGATGGCATCCCTATCATGAGCGTTGAGGTTTTGTCGACGCTTGGGTGGGAGAAGTACAGCCATGAGCAGTTTGGCCTGAACCGGTTCGGTGCCAGTGGGCCGTACAAGGAGGTATACAAGGTATGTTTTTGCGTGTGTGCTGTAAGGGATGAGGGCTAATGCAAGATAGAAATTCGAGTTCACCCCTGAGGGCATCGCCAAGCGCGCTGTCGCGACGGTCAACTTCTACAAGGACGTCAAGCCGCTGCGGTCGCCTGTGAACCGGGCGTTTCAGCAGCTGATCTAGACGACGAATCTGTTTTAAGGCGGCGGTAGGCTTGGAGTGTTTGGCAGCTAATTTTGCCGGACACGGGTTAGAACGAGTAACGAGGCTGTCAAAAATGGCTCTTTGAAATGGAAAGGCCTTCTGATCGTACAAGTACAGGTTCCTCCCTCCCGTGCGATATGTTCATGTTCGTCAAAACTCCCGACTCCTTTCCATGTATGCTCACTGCTGTTGTTTGACGCCGTGCGAATGCCCGATCCCCGCTGAATGTGACTCCAAACTCTCTGTGCTGGTCGATGGGACCCGTAACGCCGCGCTGTGAAGTGAAATAAAAACCCCTACGTCTCTGCTCCTCGTCGTGATGATCGATACTCATCTCGGCTCGTCGTCGGCAATCCCAACCTCTTTTCGGAGAGTCGGCCGTAACGTTGTCCAAACTCTTCGGATAGTCGTCCCCTACCGCCCAACCTCCACCCCCCCAGCTCCAGCAGCGGGAGGAGCACCAACCCCCCCAAACGCACTCTCCCTCAAATCCTGCACCAAATCTTCCACATTACTCATATACCGCGCCAGCAGGCGCTGTTTCTCAGCCGTAGACCGCGTGTGCACACTCTTCCCCTCCTCGCTCTTCCCGCTTCCCTTCCCGCTACCCTCCCCCTTCTTCCCATCTCCCTCTGCACTCCCTATCCCGCCTGCTCCGACCGCCGCTCCTTCCGTCGCGGGCGTCTCCTCCATGAGGTAGAAGTACAAAAACTCGACGACGCGCACCTTCACCGCCCTCTCCGTCCCCGGGCGCCGGAACAGCGCGGCCACCGTCCTCAGCCCGTCTGCGGCTTCGAACGTGCGTGCCGCCCTAGGCGTGCCTAGCAATGCGGAGACTAGGGCGAGGAGCGCGGCGCCTTGTACGTCGGGCGAGGCGACGGGGTCGAGGAGGTCGAGGAGGGCTGTCATGGGCGGTTCGCGGGCGAAGAGGGTGCGGGACGGCGGGTGGAGGAGGAGCGTGCCTTGGAGGAGGGATAATGTGCTGTGGAGGGTGGAGTCTAGGGCCGGGGTGGGGGGGTGGGATAGGAGGGTTGTTAGGGTTGTTGTTAGACGGGTTGCGACTGTGGGGTGTTAGTGACTAATGGGGTTGTAAGGGGGTGGGGTAGGGGGGGGACGTACCGTTCCACTCGAAGGATTCTTGGAGGCGGAAGAATTCGGCGAAGGCGGGGTCGGTGGGGAGGGCGGAGAGGGGTTTATGCTGGGTGAGTTGGGTGGAGGAGGGGGTGGGTGTTGGGAGGACGCTGGCGCGGCGGGCGTGTCCCGCAGGTGCGTTTTGGGGGGTGGGGGAGAGGCAGATTTGCGCGAGGAGGCCTTCGATTTGGCGCAGGCCTTTGCGGATTTTGGTTGTTGTAGGGGAGGAGAGGTTGTCGAAGGCGAGGGTTAGGAGGGATTCCATTTTGGCGTTGGATGTGGAGGTGAGGGGGATGGGGAGGAGTAGAGGAGAGGAGATGCGGGAGAGGAGATGCGGGAGAGGAGGATGCGCTGAGGTGGCAGCGATGGTAGTGAGAATCCGTGACCGTGATAGCAGTTGTGGGGTACGCTGCGCTGCTGCTGCGCTGCTGCTGCTGCTGGGGTCGAAGTGATGGTAGGGATGTGGTGTGGGTAGCGGGCGATGATGGATGGATGTTGGAGTGGTGGTGGTGAGGGTTCAAACAGGAGGCGTTGGCGGGGTGATTATCGATAAGCAGGTGTCTTGGGATGGGGTCGCGATGACCGGGGGGCGAGATCGCTGCAAGGCGGTGGACGGGCAAACTACGCTTTAATAGTTACGACTATGACTACTCTATTTCTTCTGGAATGCTTCTGGAGGGGACTTGTTGCCGGGATTTTGACGTTCTATCTGCCTTTGCAGCGCCGAACTATATCACTTCTTGGCCGTCACCACTGCACATGCGAGACACTGCACGTTCCCAGGCAATCACATGTTCGCCGCCCTAAGGCCGACGTGTTTGCGCGCGCCCAGCGGGCGGAAAAACGCCATGATGACTTGGAACTTGGACGCGGGACGACACAACCTCCCTTCTCAACCTCCATACCCACGGGATACAAATACCCATTCGCAACCTCTCCCCGTGTCCTCGTAACACCAAAGTACACATCGTCGTACCCCCCCCAACCCCCGGCCCTGCACCCAGGCTTAGCTCCGTCCACCGGGCTAGCATCCGCCCCCAGATCGAAGCTTCCCCCCCACCCACTAGTTCTGCAAAACAGGCAGCCACGATGGCAACCACGGCCGAGGCATCCACCCCCCCTCCAATCACCCAACTCCCCCTCAAAACTATCCCTCCCCGCTCGTCCTCTCACCGCCTCACACTGTCCGGTTCTGGAGCTGCCCCTTTCGCCATCCCCTCCAGCGCAGCCACGGACCACACCGTCCCCAGCCGCATGAGCTCCAAGCGCAGCGGATACCCCGACAGCACGGCGCCCGAATCATCACATCACGATCCGGCTCCCGCAGCGAGTCGCTCGAGGCGGAATACCCGCTCCAGACACGACATGAACGAGCATGCGAGCTCCAGCGCGGGCAAGGGCAAGGCGCGCGAAAGCGAGGGTGAGGAACCGCTCCACGATGCGCGCGGTGCGGCCCCGCGGGGCATGCTGCCAGGTCGGATTTTGCTGACGATGCACGTTCTCCCTACAGCCCTACCCGCTAGTGCACCGCCCTTCCGGGGCCCGACCACGCCCCCGCCCACCATCGGTGACGACATCATAGAACAGTATAGCCCGTCGTGGACGCCCGAGAACGAAACTATCCTCCTTGCTCCCTTTCACTATCTCTACGGTCATCCTGGCAAGGATGTGCGCGCGCAGCTCATTGCTGCCTTTAACGAGTGGCTGCAGGTGCCGGCGGCGGAACTGGCGACCATCACGCGTGTGGTGGGGATGCTGCACACGGCGAGCTTGCTGTTCGTCACCCATTTCCTTTCGTAATACCGCGCTTCAAGTTCTGCCTCAAAAGATGCTAACAGCAGCTCCGCACAGCGTCGACGACGTCGAAGACTCATCGCACCTGCGCCGCGGTGTCCCCGTCGCACACAACATCTTCGGCACTGCCCAGACAATCAACAGCGCCAACTACGTCTACTTCCTCGCACTAGCCGATCTAACCGCGCTGGGCACCCCTGAGGCAATCCCCATCTTCATCGAAGAGCTGCTTAACCTCCACCGCGGCCAGGGCATGGACGTCTTCTGGCGCGACACCCTGACGTGTCCCACCGAGGAGGCCTACCTGCAAATGGTGGCCAACAAAACAGGCGGCCTTTTCCGGCTCGCCGTGCGTCTGATGCAGGCGTGCTCGCCTGTCGCCGCGCGTCTCGCGGAGCAAGGCGCGAAGCTCGATTGCGTGCCGCTGGTCTCGGCCATCGGACTCTACTTCCAGATCCTGGACGACCTGCTCAATCTGAGCTCGAAGACGTATACGGCGCGCAAGGGGCTGGCGGAGGACTTGACCGAGGGCAAGTTCTCATTCCCCATTCTCCACGCCATCCGCGCCGATGCGTCGGATCTTACGTTGCTGAATATCCTGCGTCAGCGGACTATGGATGAGGATGTTAAGCGGTATGCTATTGCGTTTATGGAGCGGATGGGGAGTTTTGAGTATACGCGGAGGGTGCTGGAGGTGCTGGAGACGAAGGCGTTTGCGAGGATTGGGGAGGTGGAGGGGGCTGTTGGGGGGGAGAAGGGGAGGGCGGGGGCGGAGGGGGTGAGGGCGATTTTTAGGGGGTTGAAGAAGTTATGAGGGGGGTGCTGGAGGGTGAGAGAAAAAGGCACATTTGTCTTGATCTACGGAGCGCGCGGTGTAATTGCGAGGGATGATAGTTGGCTGTTTGGTGCGCCGGTTGGCAGGAGAATGATGTGAACTCAAGTCTTGCGGATTAATATGCCGAGATATCGATCGTGATGGCTACTGAGATTCGAGGGCCGGTGGGAAAGTCATTGCCCCCGCCCCCTCGCCCCTGATATAGTCCCTGCTTCGAGCTCAGCAAAAGTGCTAGCGAGACCCGGCTACAATCTTTTCGGGGACAGGCTACGAATTTCACGCCAAGCTCTGGCGCCAAGTGCCTAGCGACAACCGAGTGCCGGGTTGGAAGAGGAATCATACCGCTGTCGATTGACAGTTACGCCAGATTTAAACGGCCTTTGACTACCTCCGTAAGTCGTCGCCGGTATCGCACTGTCGCGGTGCTAAAATTATCGCTGAGATGGAACTACGGCTACGGTATTTGATGATTCAAAGGTGGATTGTCACAGAAAGCGGTCTAGCGTAAAGATCACTTCATGAAGGATTTACCGACCAAGGACCGGCAATGTTCAGTACGTAGATAATCCAATAGACATGCCTCCCGCTTACAACCCGGTAGGTCTGGGGGACCATTTCAATCAGTAGACTCCAACCGTTCCGCACTCCCTTTGCATCATACAACAAAAAGGCAAATCCTTCATGTGCAATGGAAGTTACGCTAGACCGCTTCAGCCTCACCCTTTGCTTCTTAAACCAACAGGGCAGATATTGTGAACAAGGATAGGCCGCATCTAGGCCGCATCGCGGGTACGTCGACGCTGAGTACGCTTATTGGCTAGACGCCGCCGCAAAGATCTTATTTCCGCAGTTTTTGTCCGGTTACATTATTCGTACTTTAGCAGAGCCCATAAGCTGATATCTTTCCCTTCTTTCTCCATGTCGGTATACACCGTTTCTCTCCTTTATCTGTCCAGCGCTTTTATCGCAAACTCTACCATCCTTCTATTGCATTTATTCTTCGCATTCTCCCCATTACGTCGCTGCCTCCCGGCCAGAGACGGGCCGCACAGCCATAGATGGGGTCTGCGCTCTCATGCTTCGCACCGCTCGGCGGAGAGGACTTGTCTATCGATATCGAGTTCCCTAAAAAGTCTGATATCGTCAAACACGTCGATTCAGAGACGAATGAACCACGGGATCGGATTTACAAGCCGATGGTATCGTACAGACGAAGACGAGGTATGTCTTGAGAACTGAGGACGAAGCTGTGGCTAGTGCTCAAGGCTGAGGGACGTCGTGGCTGATGCTTTCCGCACTGTAGGCAGGCGTGGCAGGGCAAGGGCCGAGCGAGACCCCGTCAAACCGCAACATGGAACGACACCTTGAACCACAAGCCTAATGTTTTGTTAGAGCATTTCAATACTTTTGCTCGTGGAAGGAAAGGCTGGATACAAACAACTGGGAGGCTTCGTCGACGTTGCGGGCTCGGAGAGGGATTCGGATAGTTGATGTTCGTTAGGACGGGCATCTTACGGGTAACAGGCACCTGCCACGGTATTGCCGCTTGCTGTCCAGCAGCATGCAGGTGCTTTGAGGGTTTGTAGGTGGGTGCTTGAGGAGTTTTAGGTAGGGAGGTCGAGAGTACGGATCCGTACGCCGCCAGCAGCGTGTGCAACAAAGGTGACTTGCTTGCTGCGGAAGACTGCAGGCTTGGGTTAGATGGTTTGCTGTCCATTGGCAGGCGGGTTGTACCTTATATCGCGCTTCGTATTTTGTCTTGAGGGAGGCCACGATCTGTTCGCCCAGGCCTTGGTTGGCGAGGATATCTGTCTTGACATTTCGGGATGTCGTCGATTGGTCTTTCGTCGTGTTGGTGTCGGTGGAGGTGCCGGTTGACTACCGTGGGCTTGGGAAGGATACTGTATCAGCTCGCATCAAGAAGGAAAAAAGTTCAACAATCTGTTCGCCGTAGTCATGGCTTGTGAGTGCATCTGCAGAGCAAGTTCGTGTAAATACAGTTGATCTATCGCTCGTTGAGGTCTAATGGACCAAGGCATACCCTAAAAAGTCGTGGCCGCCTTCCGCCCCCGCTTCCCAATAGTCCCTGCTTCTTATCTCCGCAAAAGGCTTAGCAAGAGACGGCTACGTTATTTTCGCGGAGATGGTCACGAATTCCCGCTAAGCCCTTGGACCAAGTACAGCTACGACTGAGTTAAGGGCTGGAGAGTCGCCGCGCCCAAGGTCTATGTTCGCGGAGGCTTGAAGGTCGCGCCCAATCGGTTGTATGGTTCGTAACGGCTTGAAGGCCGCGCCTAATTGGTTCCGTTTGGACCGACCGTGAAAGTCACCACGCCCCAGCTGATCTACGTCGCATGTATCGGCTTCGCACCAATGGGCTCTGTGTTTGCATCGGCTGAGGTCCAATGCGCCGCAGGAACGACCTTTTTTGAATACCGTTGCAGTTGCGAAGGCACGTCTGATGCAAAGGCAAAGTCTGTCACGAAGGCAAAATGTAGTACGCCTTGTTTGTTCCTCGGTCTTTGGGACACAGAAACGGTTGTGGACCTATCGGGTTGTAGTGGCTGGCTGCCACATTACAACCTCTCCCACACGGGTGCAGACGGCACCTTTTGTGATTGGCCTTTGGCCTGCAGGGGTCCAGTTTACCCTTCTTCCCGCGCCCGTTCAAGACCTCTTCCCGCGCCCGTTAAAGGCGCCTCCACTGTGTGCGCAAGGGTCTTCTACGCTAGACACACAACATCGGCGCCCAGTCGCATCCAGTATAGCCGATAAGCCATGAGTATATCTTTCCCTTCTTTCTCCATGCACCGTTTCTCTCCTCTATCTATCTAGTACTTTCATCGCAAACTCCATTGTCTTCCCATCACATTTGTTCTTCACATCATTCACCATTACATCACTGCGAGGGGGGCACAGCCACAGATGGGGTCTTCGCTCTCATGCTTCGCACCGCTCGACGGAGATGACTTGTCCATGGATATCGAGTTTCCTAAGAAGTCGGATTTCATCAAACACGTCGATTCGGAGACGAATGAATGGCGGGACCGGGTTTGCGGGTCGCCGGTATCGCGCAAACGGAGACGAGCACGATGAGGTATGTCTTGAGAACTGAGGACGAAGCCATGGCCGGTGCTCAAGGCTGAGGGACGTTGTGGCTGATCCTTTCACAGGGCCGAGCCAATAAATCGTGACCCCACCAAACCGCCACACAGAACCACACCTTGTATCGCAATACTTTCGCACGCGGATGGAAAGGCTGCATACAAAAAAAAGGGAAGCTTCATCGACGCTGCGGGCTCGGAGAGGGATTCGGATAGTCGGCGTTTGTCAGGGAGGACAGCTTGACGGGGCTACGATTTGTTCGCCCCGGCCTTCGTCGCGGGGTAGATGTCTTGACATTTCCAGCTGCCGTCGATTGGTCCTTCGCCGTGTTGGCGTCTGTGGAAATGCCGGTTGACTTCGAGGTTGTCGGAGTTCGGGATTTTCGCGTGTGATGAAGAATGTCCACACACGATGGGCTTGGGAAGGATACCGTATGAACTCGCGTCAAGTAAGAGAAATTTAACAACATGTTCGCCATGGTCATCCATGTGGGTGCATCCGCCGGAAGAGTTTGTGTAATGCAATGGGCTTGTCGCTGGTTGGGGTCCAAGGCAGTAAGAAGTTCTCCCCATCCACAGTTAAAGATACCCTGCACAGTGGAGAGAGGCGCCACGATTTCATTTAGGTGGCCGTTAGTGGCAGCTCGTGTGGGATCTATACCCGAGGAATACCAACTACATATCTTTCCCTTCTTCCTCTATGCGCCGTTTCATTTTTCCAGTTATTCAGCGCTTATCATCGCGAACTCTATCCTCCTCATATTACATTTGTTCTTCGCATCCTCACCATTGCGTTGCTTCGACCGGGATTACAGCCACGGGTGGGGTCGGCGCTCTTGTGCTTCATACAGCTGGACGGAGACGAGTTATCGATTGAATCTTCTAAGAAGTCGGATTTGATGGTTAAGCACGTCGATTCGGAGACGAACGAGTGACGGGATCGGATTCCTAAGCAGCTGGCGCTGTACAGACGGAGACGAGGCAAAAGTACGAGGCTGTGGTTGGTGCCTAAGGCTGTGATGGTCGGCGTGGCTGACCCAGTTGCAAGAAGGGTGAGCGGCGGTCGCACGGGCACGACGGGATAAACGTTCCAACGGTTCGGATTCGGAGAGGTACGCCGTACAAGAAAGAACGTCACACATGGGCCTGCTTCTCCATTACGCCTCGGTAGAAGGAAAGATGTCATACGCAATGAGCTTAGGAACGAATAGGATCTCGCCATCCCGCACGGCCCTCCGTGCTAAGGATAGGCACTTTCCTAAAGTGACTTGCAACTCAGAAATTTGGGGCATATATGCAATATTTTCATCTCAGATTGGTGGTGTTTATGCAGTATTTCCCATCTCAGAAATTTGGGGTGTTTATGTGTAGCCTTTCCCATCTCAGAACTAGGGCACTTCAGGACGCTTTGACTCTCCACATTTTTTTGGATTTTCATGGATGCCGTCGGCACGTCACAGACGCTTTGGCCCTCCTCAATTTTTTTTGTCTTTCATGGATGCCGTTGGCACTTCAGTTATGCGGTATGCCTTCGCATTGTTTGATAAGTCGTCGGTCTCTCCTTCTGCTAGCCTACGCTCATGATCAGAACGCTATCCTCCTCGCGTTACATTTCTTCCTAGCACTCAACCATTGCGTTACTGCGACCCTCCCGCCAAGAGGCGGTGCGCACAGTCACATATGGGGTCTATGCTTTCATGCCTTTCGCAGTCCGACGGAGACGGGTTGGCGACTGAGTTCCCTAAGAAGTCGGATTTGCTGGTCAAACACATCGATTCGGAGACGAACGAGCGAAGGGAGAGGCTTTATGTGCCGCCGTCATCGTTTAAACGGAGACAAGGCAGAGGTGTGTGTTAAGTTTCTTCGGACAAGGCTGTGGCTGATGTTTAAGGCTGGGGCGATCGGCGTGGCTGACCTACCGGTAGTTGCGGGGGGGAGGCGCCCGGGGTAGATTCCAGGGCTCCGGATTCGGGGACACCCGGTGGAACACAAAAAAGGGACACACGACGGGCGAATGAAGGGAGATCAGCTCGCAGCAAGGATGACAAACTCAACAAGCCTGTCAGATATAGTCATAGCACGTGGATGCGCTCACAGTTCGAGCATGAGGCTGTTAATATACTCTGCTCTTGGCGAACTTTCAGGAAACTTTCACTTCTAATGATTTTAGCATCTCTCTCGGAATGTCACTGATATCTCTCTTGACATGCCTGGTCATGATGAACGGTTTCGTAGCATTTAAAACCCAGATGCTTCTCTTATTGTTTTTGTTTAGGTATATTTTTTTCCTCCGGCTGGTCCTGCGCTTATACTCGTAATCGCGGAGTCTATCGTCCTCGCATTATCATTGCTCTTCGCATCCCCACTGCATCACGCCAAGGGACAGGAAGCACTGCCACAGATGGGGTCGGTGCTCTCAGCCTTCGCGCCGCTGGACGGAGATGACTTGTCGATTGAGTCCCCGAAGAAGTTATCTTTGGTTAAACATGTTGATTCGGAGACGAATGAACCGCGCGATTGTCGGCATGCGTTGCTAGCGTCGTATGTACGGAGACGAGGCAGAGGTACGTACGGTACTACGTACCTAGTCGTGCTAGTCTAGGACGAGGCTGTGGCTTGTGCCTGAGGCTGGGTGCAAGGGGTGTCTACCTAAGCCACAGGCAATCCGCCTCACTTTGAGACCACTTTCAGAAGTGACGCTCCCCCATCAGCCGCTGCACAGCAGCCGAAGCTCCGCTAGTGGCCAGCTGCAAGGCCGGTGGTAGCTATCATAGGTAAACGATCTCATAGTATGTAAGCCCACAATACTTCTCTTGATACTTTCATTTAGCCATCATTCTCTCCTCCAGCTAGTCAGAACTTGCCATCAGGAAGCTATCTTCATAACTTTACTGTAAGTTTGTTCTTCGCATTCATCACAAATTTGCGCTAACGGTTAAAGAAGAAAGCCCAAGAATTGGATCAATTCTCTCATGCTTCCCACTGTCCGCTGGAACGGTCGCCTTACCCGTTGACTCCCCTAAGAAGGCATCTTCGGTCAAAGATTATGATGGAGTATCAAATCCACGGCATCGTTCTCTTGGCGTGCCGTTACCGCTGCGCAAACGTCAACCTATTGAAGGTGACTCAACCTTCAACAAGGCTGTGGCTACTGCATCATGCCTAAGCATCAATGGCGGCTAATCATTGAAAGGACGACCAGACGGAATTGGTACCACATATACCGGTAGTTTTGCTCCAGACTCCACGAGGGGACAGGAATGAACGATCACGCAAGCCAATTCCTCCCTAGGGAGCGAGAGGTCTGCGATGACGTTACGACCACAGTGCACGATAGATAAATACACAAACTCGGTCTCCGGGTACAATAAGATGTTGGGATGATGCCTAAAAAGTTTGAAAAAAATTGCGTTGGTGCGGCCTGAAGTGGTGATGGTAATGGTGGTAATGATGACGCTAAAGCGCATTCCTTGGAGTTCTTGGTGTGGTTCCTACGGAGTACACTCTCCTTTTCATTGCTGGTGCGAACGATAAGCTTAACATGAATCATTCCTCTCTTGAAGACGAAATCTGAAAAAGAAACCCGGACGAGACGAACAAACCTATATAAATACTGAACTACAATACTAGCAAGATGTTGTGTTCGATTTGGGGGTAGCGGAGGTGCCGTATTTAGTGGTTAGCTACGGTGCCCACGTCCTGGCAATAGCGCCGGGACCATATATAGCGCCATTGCCGGGTTGCCGTGCACAACTCACTATGAAAGGATATGAAAGTTGAATAGATGCCTTAGCCTTACACCTTACATAATGAGCTTTTAGTAAGGCATCAGCTTCACACATCGGATCAGATGCTGACGAGAGAGATTACACATGCAACCTCAACCATGGATCCCTTCTGGTTTGGTCCGATCGTAAAGTGTGTGGCCTGGCTCTTCCAAAGATTTTGACTTGGGGCAGCAAGACTACAGCAGCCGAAGTTATGGTAAAGAGTTTGGTGGCCCCACCACACCCTAGACAGGGGCGAGTATACCGGGTGAGAAGGGGCATGCTTGCAAGCCATACTACATAGCTGCTCGGTGGAGATGTAGGAACGTCATATCGGGAGGCCATGGGCTACCCGAAAAAGTCAGATTGCGCCCCCGTCTGATAGTCTCTGCTTCCTTACCCAGCAAAAGCCTTAGCGAGTGCAGTATCAACTTTCCGTCGGTCTGAGATGACTTGCCCGATTGGCCTTTGGCCACTGGACGATCCCCCGGCCCATAGTCTCTGCTTCCTTCCCCAGCTAAAGTCATAGCGAGGGATGGCAACAACTTTCATGCAGCTTGGCATGACTTCCCCGATTGGCCCTTGGGCTCGCAACAACCCTCCGCATAGTCTCTGCTTCCTTACTCGCAACTGCACCAGTGATATTCGGCAAGTACTTTCTTTAGGCTTGGCTTGGCTTCCCCGATTGGCCCATGGGAGGTAACCCTCTGCCCGATAGTCTCTGCTTCCTCGCTCAGCAAAGACCCTAGTAGTGAGCGGCAGTAACTTTTTACCAGGTCGACATGACCTCCGATTGGCCTATGGGCGATCGGCGACTTCCCGCCTGATAGTCTCCGCTCTTTTGATCAGTCAAAGTCTTAGCAATAGACGGCAGCAACTTTCTACCTTTAGGGACCCCGAGTTCCCCGATTGGCTCCTGGTCCCCTTACATCATCATAGTCAGTCCGTCAGTCAGTCCGTCAGTGCAATACAGTTGCATTTAAACCCCAGATGTTTCTCCTCATATCCTTCTTTGAGCGTCGTTCCATCGCCAGCTTATCATCTCTCACCCATTAGGGATTTTTTTTCGTCTCACCATTAAACTTATTCCTCCTGTTTTATTTTGTCGCGCCAACGGATGAGGAAAGCCAGAGGATGGGATCTATACTCTCATGCTTCACACCGTCGGACGGAGGAGACGCCTTGTTCGTTAATTCCCCTAAGAAGCCATCGCTGGTCAAGCACGTCGATTCAGAATCAAACTCACGACGTGATCCTCTTGACGCGCCGCTGTCTCTGCGCAACGTCAAACGCACAAAGGTTCGTGGAAGTTCGACGAGGCTGTGATTAGTGCCTCAGGCATCAATTATCTGTGGCTAATATTGGCAAGCGGCACCGCCACAACATCGCGGGCTGCAGATAATTACAGTACCGAGGGTCTGCTGCGGAGGCTTGAGACTTTTCCCCCGACAACAGTCATGGTTTTTGAGAAGTTGGCTATGTTTGTGGGTGTATGCCTGTGTATATTTTTGTACGTCCGACCAGTTAGTTACGTTAAGAGCATCATCTATTCTTTGCGAGTTGGGACGCACTCACGTTTTGCATGTGGGTACTGGGCCGGAGTTGGGACAAGTTGGCGTTTAAATTGGCTTCAAAAATCCTGTCCATTCAAGGCGAAGATGCTATCAGCTGTGAAGCTGATCGATGCTCTGTGATCGACCAGACTCGTAACAGGAAGTGACGATCACATGATGGCTCATCAATCGCCTTATCGATAGCTTATCGATAAGCCCGATCTGTTTTTCTCCACGTCTTCAGCGCACCCATCACCAAGCTGCACCTACACCACACCATCCCTTTCCCGTCGCTAAACACCCCGATTCAACGCGCACCCCGCAGAAACCCTCAATTCAACAACCCATCCACCACAGTGGCCTCAGACGCGCCGCCCGCCCCCGGGCCCCCCACAATGCCCCCCAAGGCCTCCGCCATCCTGGAAGGCGTAATGGGTAACCCCCCCCCCCCCTCCCCTCCCATCCCCACTAACACATCCCAGCAATCAACAAACCCCCCTCCATAACCTCCGCCCAACTCCTCCGCGACCTCCAACCCCTCCTATCCCGCTCCCCCCTCTTCGCCCCCCTCCTCGCCCGCGAAACCGCCAAAAACCACAACGAACCGCGCACCAAGGCGCGCCACCGCCGCGACCGCAAGGCACTGCAGGTGAAGCTCGGGCACGGGGGGACGCTGGACCCGCTTGCGACGGGTGTGCTCATCCTAGGGGTCGGCGCTGGAACGAAGGCCCTAGGCGGTTTTTTGCAGTGTACGAAGAGGTACGAGTGCGTGGTGCTCTTCGGCGCGGCGACAGATACGTACGATGTGCTTGGGAAGACGGTCGCAAGGGCACCGGCGGGGCATGTCACGCGGGGTGCGGTTGAGGAGGCGCTGAAGAGGTTTAGGGGCGAGATTATGCAGCAGCCGCCGGTGTTTTCGGCACTCAGGGTTAATGGGAAGAGGATGTATGAGTATGCGAGGGAGGGGGGGGAGATTCCGACGTTGCCGGAGAGGCCGGTGAGGGTTGAGGAGCTGGAGTGTGTGGAGTGGTATGAGCCGGGCGCGCATGAGTGGCGGTTGCCGGAGGAGGCGGGGAGCGAGGAGAGGGCTGTGGCGGCGAAGTTGCTTGGTGTTGGGGGGGGTGGGGCGTTGAAGAGGAAGAGGGAGGGGGAGGAGGTGGAGGCGGTGGGGAAGGAGGTTGAGCCCGAGTCTAAGGTGCCGAAGACGGAAGAAGTTGCTGGCGAGGCGCCCGCCGAAGTTTCAAACATCGCCGGCTCGGTACCCGCCGATGTCCCAAACACCACCGAAGCTTCGAGCGCGCCGGATGCACAAACAGCCGGCCCGCCGGCTGCCCGCCTCACCATGACTGTCTCGTCAGGATTCTACGTCCGCTCGCTGTGCCATGACGTCGGGCGCGCTGTGGGCTCGCTGGGCACGATGGCCTCGCTGGTGCGCACGCAGCAGGGCGATTTTGAGCTAGGGAAGAATGTGCTCGAGTGGGCGGACTTTGAAGCCGGGGAGGACACGTGGGGACCCAAGGTTGTGGAAAGGTTGCAGGAGTGGAGTGTGAAGGAGGGAGTGAAGGGGGAGGATACTGCGGAGCGCAAGCGTGAGGGAAATGGGAAGGGGAAGGGGAGGGGGCAGAAGGGGTGGGAGAGGCGGAGGAATTCAAGTTCTGAGGTTGAGGAGCGGGCTGTGAGGAGGAATACGAGCTCGGTGGAGAGGTAGAGGGCGCTGAGTGGGGAGAGTGCGGCAAGCTGCTTTGCCTTGAGGTGGGAGAAGGCAACGGAGGGGAAAAATAAGAGACGACATCCAGGCTATTGACGGGATGTGCGTGGCGATTGTCTTGACTAACCTCCAGCGCTGCGTGAGTTTCGAACCCACCTCATCAGAAAATACTCGGCAAACCGCATCGCACTCGACATCCGATGTCACGGGACTGGGCTGGGACACCTCCGGATCGCTCCCAGGGTCTGGAGGGCAGCTCCTGCCAGGAACTGGGGGGCCTGCGGTGCTCTTTTCTCGCGGCAGGAGCTTGGGGAGGGGAAAACTCTGAGTCATCCTCTCCTCCCTCTCCTCTTCACCTCCTCCGAACAATTAATCTTTGTTACACCTGAAAAGGTATAGGATCGTGACATCCAACGACTATCGACAAGGTCGTGGCCGACCTCGTCCGCGAAACGCCCAGGCAGGGGGGCCATGACTTTTCCAGGTGGCCATTGGCCGTCGTCTACCTCTGGAAGGCTGTGGTGCTTCCGCGTCGCATATGCTGACGAACGGATACAGGTCTCGATACTAGTGCATCAAAAACACGAAGTCCAACTGGCCACGGATAGCTCAATATAGCTGCATATTAAAGGTAACCGAGCACCCTACCAGCAGTAAGAATTTTTGCTAACTGCCCTAGTTTAGGACCCCCCCCCCCAAAGTAAACCAAAAATCTTGAGATCGCGGCATCAAGGTTCTGTACCTGGCCTACTATCCCGGAAGCCGGTTTCTGTCGAGCCATGGCGTTCGCCGACCTTGTATGCCGTCTATGTAGTTTATGGACGGCTGACCGACGCTATTTGCGCAAAGTTTTGGCCCCAATTGCCTACTACCGTCACTAACTGTATATTTCTTCCCCGCATCGGATTAAGTAACCTTTCGCGTGTGCCCTATACGCAGCGCTCGTATACCGGGTCTTGCTCACCGCGGCCGACGTCGCTCAGGAGCAGCGACTGGAGACACAGCCATGGACACCGCCATCTTCGACTTCCACGCTGCAATGGTTTCATTGACTTGACTCTAGCACCTCCAGAAACACCACCGCGTCCCCAAGACAGCTGCCACTACGCCTCAACCTCACCACCACCAAAAGCCAAAATCCCATAAACCCGCACGGCCCCCTCTACCGTAAAGCACTCTGAATCCGTACCTGAACCCCACACCGCACAGACAACCCACTAAATCACATCCCAGAATTCAGCGCCGCCCCGGCCGGAAGCCTAATTTGGCGCACGCGCGTCGCCCACTTTTCGGCTCGCACTACCGCGTGGAGCGTGCTACTCTATCCCGCCGCCGGTGGCGGTACATATACTAGTTCTACTGCGGTCCCGGATGGAGCTTCACCCACTATTCCACTGCCCGCCATGCGCCGCCCCCCTCTCGCCCTGCTCCTCCGCGCTCTCGCGCTTCTGCCCCTCCTTACAGGCGCCCAATCGCCGGATGACGACGACGACGACGATTTCGAGAAAGATGAGGCCGGTGACGCACTGCAACCCGCGTGGCCGCGGCCCGGGGCCCAGAAACCCGAGACGCCAGAACAGATTGCCGACTTCCTGGCCACGCCGCCTCCGACCCTACATGAGGTGACTTGGTCCGCGTCGCCGGAGTTCGACGCCCTAGTCGGGCTCGGGCGGTCCGCGGGTCTTGCGGGCCCGGCCGGCGCGGGGAGTATCAACCTGGCGGCGAGGCGTTGGGCGCCGAATGGGCCGGGTGAGGAGGCGAATATCACGATGCGCAGCTTTGCGTATGAGGGGGGTGTTTGGGTGCCGGAGCGGTGAGTGCGGTTAACTTGGGGGGTGCTGGGCTGATGGGTTAGGAATGAGGTCTGGTTCACGAGCGAGATTAATAAGCCGCCGGCGTATGTGTTCACCTTGGATCTGGAGACTAATACCGTGCGCGCGCCGGCACTGAGTCGCGAGCTTGTGAATCCGGCGGGCGGGTTCTATTTCGACGGCACGCTGTACTTCACCGAGTGGGGCAATCGCACAACGGGCGCAAGGCCGGGCATCGTCGCTATAGACCCGGTCTCCGGACAAGTTACCACGTTGGTGGACAAGTTCGAGGACCGCCGCCTCAACGGCCCGGATGACATTGCCGTCGTGCGAGATGGCAATCGCACGCTGCTCTACTTCACGGACCCGGACTTCGCGACGTTCTTTCGCATCCAGGGACCGCCGGAGGGGCCAGACGCTACGTACCGCCTTGACCTCGATACGGGCGAGTTGATCCGCGTCGTCAGTGCCAGGCAACTGGACCCGCCGAATGGGGTGTGCTTCAGCCCTGACGGGCGCACGGCGTACGTATCGCAGACGCCGTTCGCCCCGCGGCGGAACCGCGTGAACGGCGGCGTGAAGGCGATTTTTGCGTTTGATGTCACCGAGAACGAGTTGCGGAATATGCGGCCCTTCGGTGAGAAGGCGCGGAAGGGCGTGCCGGATGGACTGAAGTGCGATGACGAGGGGCGGGTGTGGGCGGCGGAGGGCGAGGGGATCGTGGTGCGGAATAGCGGGGGCGAGATTCTTGGTGGGTTCAAGGCCGATGGGCTGAAGAAGGGGATTACGCGAAAGACCGATGTTGCGAATTTTGCGCTGGCGGGCGATGAGCTTGTTGTGCTGGCGCTGGATCAGATTGTGCGGGTTAAACTGGCGAGGGTGGTTATGAGTCCGGAGCGATTTCGCTGAGGGTGTGGGGCGAGGAGTACCTAATGAAGGGGGTTGCAAAAGCGGTAATGCCATCGACGTTCGCAATGCATGGAAACTGGGGTGTTATTAGTTCTATCCACGTCATCCCCCGAACCCCAAAAACCCCCCCGCCGGCTTCGGTCGCCCCCCCGCCACCGGCGCATACTTGATCTTAATGCGATAATTCGCGCCCTCCACCGCAGTCGTCGTAATCGTAACCCCATACTTCTTAACATCCACCATCGCCTCCTTAGCCGCGAAATCAAACGCCGCACTCGTGAGCGGGCCCCCCTTACTCGGAGCGCATCCACGCACCGTCCCCGCCTTCCCGCTCTGCACCACGATGGGGCCGTTGCCCGTCCACTTGCTCGCATCGACGACGTACACCAGTAGTCCCTTGGAGCAGCTCCCGTGGTTGAGTCCCGCATCCGTGCGCACCTCCGCGACAACAGCCACGCTGTCACTGACCTTCACAACCGCCATCTTCGTCCCGCCGGCGACTTCCACGGGGGTTAGGACGTGCTCGCTCTCCCCCTCCTTCGCACAGCTGACCTGCGCGTTATCCACCCACCCGAGCTTCCACTTATGCCACCCCAGATAATCAGGACTGGACCCGGAAATCAAGCCCATGATGTCGAACCCGCCGACCCAGAGACCCGTCGCGCGGCCATCCATGGGATACAGGTCGGGTAAACCCATGACGTGCCCCGTCTCGTGATTAAGCACCTTAAACCCCCACGCCGTCCACAAATCCTGCCCAAACGTAACCGTACCCTTGACCCTCGTCCCATCCGCCAGCGCCATGGGCGTCAAACTCGTGGGACTGAACCCTATGCGCGCGGCCTGCCGCGTCGGCACGATGTACAGCACGTCTGTGGGGCCGGGCTTGAACTCCGCGCCTATGGCTGCGATCGCGTCCTTGATGTACCGTTCTTGCTTTTGACTCGTGAAGCCAGCGCGGTTCCAGGAGTACTCGGCGCTGGGCCGGGGCATGCGGTAGAATTTGCGTGTGTCCGCTGCGACGGTGAGATGTAGCCGTCCGTAGCTGGACGCGTTGTACCAGTCCGCAGCCGCGGGCATGAAGGCCTGAAGCAGGCTGCCTGGGGTATCGGTCGCGGGGGCATCTGGGAAATCGACGAAGACCATGGCTGCGCGAAGGGGGCCGGTGGAGGATGCGAAGGCGGTGCGCGGCCCGAAGCCTTCGGACATGCTGTTAAAGCTCGGGGCCGCCAACTTGCACTCATAGTCCGGTTTTTCAGCGACGAAGGCCTCGTTCAATGCCTGCGGGATAGAGACGTGCGCGGTTACTTCAGGGACGTGGAAAAGAGCGGCGGCCGCCGCGAGGGCGGGAGTGAGGCGCATGCTGGTGCTGAAGGAGAGACTGGTGACGGAGACGTGCTGGCGATGTGTGCGCGGCCGCGCTTGATAGATAAGAGAGGACGCGGCATTGGGAAATTAGCGCGGGGGCGGCGCGAGGGGCTGGATGCGCCGCGGGTGCTATATCTGCGGCGGGCGAAGCTGGGGCGCGCGGGGCGTTGCAATATCGCCACACTGTGGGAGCGGGAGGCGCGGTGGTACCGCTTTGCCGGATTCTAGGTACGCCATTAGGAGCTTCTTGGAGGGGGAATAGGTGCGAGATTAATGGGTGGATGGAGGGGTAGCAGACCTTTTGCGACGGTGGTGGTGGTGGTTGATGTTGTAGGTGGTTGCGTACCCGGTGCGGAGGAGGTTTCTCCGGAGGGACGAGCATCCCTTCATCAGCGTGCCGGGAGAGGAGTGGGTGTTTCATGCTCACGTGTTTCCTGCAGAGTGGTGTGACAAGTGTGCTGCAGAGAGAGGCTACGGTATGCAGCGCATGTTTCGGATGCACGACGTCTGCAAGACGATGCGGGGTAGGACACGTGACGCAGCCTTGCGATGAAGTGACAGTGAAGAAACATGGCTGCCAATGCGGGGATAATGAAAGTGGTCTACACGCTGAGCTGAAGAAAGGATATCAGCTAACAACCGTGGAAAGGATATTGAAAACTTGCTAGAACTAGTAGTAGTAAAAACAGCGGTGTGTACCCGCAGACGGAGTTAAAGCATCTTGTATCGTTCGCTGTAGTCTAATGGAAGCATAGACTTGACAAATACAGAAGGCCACGATGTGGAGGGAAGGTTGATAAAAGATGGAAGAGGAAGAAAGTCAAAGAGACCCTCGAGACTAAATACGCATCGTACATGATGTAGCAGATATCCTCCGATGTTCCTTCCTTCTATCAGGAGCACACTACATCATGTGCGACTCCCGTTGGCACGTCCCTTCCCAAGAGTAATATGCTCCTTCCAACCGAAACGTATGATGCCTTAGTGCCCTACATGCCTTAATACCCGGTTGCTTCATGTATCTATATCATGGTCGCTTTATCATCACGGATTGGTCCACAGCAAGAAAGCGGTCTGTGTGGGCCATTCATTTCTTCTCCATATAGCACTTATTCGGCAGCCATCAAGACATCGCGAACCAACATGTACATCGAATTCAAGCTAAACTTTTCCCCCCCAGGTCAGCCCCTAAACACAAATCCCCCCACAATCCGACCCGCCATTCCTCGGATCACAATCATCCCTCGGATCATCCACACACATCAGCCCCCCGGCACACTGAAAGCCCGCAAACCCCCCACAAAACACCGGCTTCACACACACCCCGGGTGCATCGCACGCCATCCCACAACCCCCCGCATACGGATCATCCACGCAAATCTCCCCAGCCGCGCACGGCTCATTCCGAATCCGAAACCCACCACACGACTTGTACGAAGGACGCGTAGCCGCGGGCCGGGCCGGGCTCGGTCTACGTGTCGCACTCGGCTTCGTGCTCGTCACAGGCGCATCCAACCCCGGCGGGCCGGGCCGAAACGGCGGCCGCCCATTCGCCGCCGCCGCCGCCTTGCGCGTACACACGCCAGCGCAGTTCTCCCCCCTTGTGCAGCTCTCATCAAGCTTCTTGCACGTCCAGCCCGGCTGACAGGGCATGGTTTTGAATCCGCACGGCGGGCCCTCGATGCTAGCCTCCGGGTCCAGAGGCGGGGGCGTAGGACGAGCCGCCGCGGCGCGCTTCGCCAACGTCGCGGGCTCAGGGGCGGGGGCCCGCTGTTCATCCCCCTCATACCGGCCACCAACCTGCGACCGCCCGCAGGGTGGGCGTTGGGACCCGCAAAAGGCGTCCTGGAGAAAGCCGGGCGTGTCCCATCGGGAAGGGGTGGGGAGCGGCGCACTCGGCTCTTGCTCCTTCTCCTGCGCCCCCTCTCCCACACCCCGCTCGTCAAGTCCCGGCAGTCCGGGCCGGAAGGGCGGGCGGCTGTTCGCTGCGCGTGCGGGGCGCATACATCTACCCGACGGGCAGACCCCCACGAGCCCGGCACAGTCCGGCATGGCGAGGCTTGACTTGCAGGTCCAGCCTGGTTGGCAGGGGTTTTTGAAGCCGCAGAAGTTGCCGGTTTCAATGCTGCCGGGAGGGTCAAGTTGGGGGGGCGTGGGAGCAAGGGATGCGGTGGCGAGGAGGGGGAGGAGGAAGAGGGTTGTCGTAAGGACGAGCATTTTGGTGGTTGGAGTAAGGTTGAGGCTGTGGTGTAGGGCTGCGTGTGGCTTGCGTAGGGCTGAGGCTGAGGCTGCAGGGCCCTTTGTAGGGCTGAGAGCGTGAAGGTTGGCCGAGTGACGTCAAAAGAGTGTGATTTTGAGCTTTACGGAATGATCGTGGGTCGATGGACGTTTGAACTCGTACTGCAGTGACAGGTTATATATACCAGCTTGTGCGGCGCGGAGTAGATTGATCCCATTTATATCCTGTCCGTTATGAGGGCGGGGATACGAATAGCTCGCCAATCAGATGGGGGCGGCGTGCTGGGCGCTGGGTCCTTGGCCCTTTGGATTAGCGGATAGGATTCTGGATGGAGATTGCGGGGCAGAATACGAAGGATTTGGGTCGGTGGAACTTTTTTTTTAGGTGAGGGGGGAGGATTCTCACGATAGCATGAGGATGCAACCGTTGCATAGCTTCTTGTGCGCCGTGTGAGGTTGTGACACGGTTGAATGCAGAGGAGATGGCAGGCTTGGCGAATTGCGGGGGTGGAGCCCAGATGTTCAATGCTTTTTGCGGTGCCATCGTGAGCATGTCTTGAGATTCGAGTGCTTGATATAAGCTGGTCTTAGGTTTAGTAGATTGAGAGAGAGGACAGTGATTATATTGCGTTGAGAAGATTCGAAAATCCAGATGTTAACAGGAAACCGGCTTTCGGTGGCTGGGAGAACGTATCCAGGAGTCATGGGTGCAGGATCGTGAGGATGTAGTTCTACGGAGGTAGACCTTTACGGATCCAGACGCTGTACAGCATTACCGGAATACGATCTCAGCCGTACAATAGTTGCTGTTCTGTCTAAAGGCCGTGCGATCGGACTTGCAGCTCGAATAAACTCTGGCCCGTCGTAGCGTCCGCCATAGCATCCGCCCCATTTCCCGGCTTTCTCGAGTCCCGTCCGAGGAAAGACGAGGTATTGCAGGGGGTCTCCATTCCAGAGATAGTGCAGAGGTACGAATGTGGAGCTTGTTTAATGGGATAATTGGTGGTAAATGACGCAGGATGCCATTTTGAAAGCATCATTTGTGGCCCATAGGCCTTCCTTCGGGGCACAGAATATTGATTCCTGCGCTGATCACTGCAAAGGAAGGGAGCGAAAGCCAGACCTTGGACGATGTGCCTCACGTTGAAGCAAAGGGGTTCTGAACGAGGTTTGCGGTCGTCGGCTGGGTTGAGTAGGCGGTGATAGCCTCGCATTAGGATCTATCCAGGTGAGATGCACATGCAACCGGATTACAGTTGAAAGTCCCATTGCCCCATCGCTCCACATCCAGTGAACCATTCTTTCCATGTAACGCGAACGCCGGCTATATCTAAGAGAAACCCTACCCACAGGCAGAAAGCCGCCATGCAAGCCAATCACACCTAGCTCAGCAATTCCTTAATATCCTCAATGCGCTGCAACTTCTTATCCTCATCGCTCATCATGCCCAGCGAACTCGCCCTACACACGTTAGCAGCAACCCCCAAACCCAGCATCACCCAAAACTCACAGAAACTTCTTCCGATCCTGAATCTTCAACATCTTCTCCTCAATACTCCCCCGAATAATAAACCGAGTAACAATAACCTCGCTATCCTGCCCCATCCGATGCACCCGATCAATCGCCTGCGCCTCAACCGCATAACTCCACCACGGATCCATCATAAACACCCTCTTCGCCGCCGTGAGATTCAGCCCTACACCCCCCGCCCGCAAGCTCAGCAGCAGCACCATCCCCACCGGGCGCGACGCAAAATCCTCCAGCACAGCTGCGCGCGCCTTCTGGCTCATCGTGCCATCGAAGCGCACGTACGGAATGCGGTCCCGCTCCAGCGCGGGCTGGATAACATCCAAAAACGACGTAAACTGCGAAAATACCACGGATTTCGCGCGCGGATCCTCCATGCGCAGCCTGCGCAAATGGCTCATCAGGCCTGCGATCTTGGTGCTGGCGTCGTCGCACTTGACCCGCCTTAGCGAAATAAGCGGCTTGTCGATAATAGCAATGCCCTCGGCACCGTTGTACTCGTGCCGAATGACCTCGAACACATCCCGCGCGTTAATGGGCTCGCGACAAATAAAGCACCGCGGGATCTTGCCCGCCTGCCGCTGGTGCTCGATAAAATCAAGCAAACACTTGCGGCACGCGGCGTGCCAGCACCCCGTCACAGCCTGCTGTACCATCGGCTCCTCCGCGCAGATCGGACACTCGTTATTCGCTTCGTCCTGGATCTGCTTCAGTACGTGCGCGCCGTATTTATTCGCGTCCTGCTCTTCGTTGTCGCTGGCTTCGAAGCGCGCGAGCAGCGCTTCCAAATCCATATCATCGGCGAGCCCGGACGCGAGATCCGACGCCGCGGCCGCGCCTTCCTCGTCCGCGACGATGGATTTATCCCTAACCAAGACGGGGTGGCAGCATGTTTGCCTCAGGCGCATGATTTGCGCGAGCACGGTGGTGTAGCTCTTCAGGATGGTGCCGGAGTCAATGCTCCCGCCGAAGGCGCGGCGCACGCGCATGAAGATCCAGTCGTAGACTTCGCGCTCCGCCTTGGAGAGCTCGAGGTGCACAATGTTGATGGTGCGGGGGGGGAGGCCAACGAGGGTTTTGCCGTCGGGGGTGCGCATATCTTTTGTGCGGCGGATGACGAGGGGCTCGAGCACGGTTTGGATGACGTCTAGGGCGCGGATCCATTGGCCGGATTCGAAGGGGACGGTGATGAAGGTGCGCCAGAAGGAGAAGTTGCTCCAAGGCTCGACTTTGAGGAAGTGCACCAGGCTGAAGAGGTCTTCGAGGCGGTTGACGATGGGCGTGCCTGTTAACACCCAGCGGTGTTTACCCTGTAGGGCGAAACAGGCCTTGGCTGTCTTGGACTGGCGGTTCTTGATGTAGTGTGCCTCGTCGAGGATGATGCGGAAGAAGTCGAGGGACATCAAGTCCCGGGAGCCGGTGTTGGACGCCGCTGCATTGTACTCGGAGACCACGGTGCCGTAGCTGGTGATGATCACGCTCGGGGTGCTCTTGTTGCACAGATCACGTAGGCTAGGCGACCGTGAATTTCCGTAGTAGAGATGCACCTCGAGCGTGCCTTCTTTCGATGCCTTTTCCGCCTCGCTCTTCCACTGCGCGATAAGCGACATCGGCGCGACAACGAGAGTCGTGTTCGGCGCTTGCATGGCATCAGGGCGATACCTCGGCAGCGGATGGTTATCAGCAGCAGCTGGATGGGGACGGCCCGCGTGCGTGTGCACCAGACTCAGCATTTCAATCGTCTTACCCAGACCCATCTCATCGGCAAGTATGCCCCCGAGACAGTTCTGGTCCTGCACTGGGAAGTTGACCGACAGCTCACCGGAGTACGGGTTGACGTAGAACGCCGTCTGTCCCGGCACCTTGGGAAGTTCCTTGCCATCCACGTCCTTAGTGGGCCACTGGTACTCCTCCCACAGCGGATGCATAGACTGCTGGCGGTGCCTATCCTTCTCATCCATTTCCTTGCTCAGCATCCAGTGCAGCGCCTGCTTCTGGTACTTGCGCAGATCCAGTGCAAACGTATCCGCGGGCTCGGCCTCAGGCGTGTTGAAGTCGAATGACTGCGCCTTCCGGTACAACGCGTCGAGTTGGTCCTGCTTGAGCTCTTCTCCGTCTTCGGGCTCAGGCGGGCTGGACGGGACATCTCCCTGCGTCAGCGTCTGCGTCGCCATCGAGACATGAGACGAGCTGTTCGGCTTGTCGGACGATTCGGCCACGCGGAGCAAGGCCTCACGCTTGTGCTTCTCCGTCTGCATGCTGGCGCGGGAAGGGATAAGGCTAATCTCATCAAACAGCTTAACCAGTCCAACCTGCCGTATTCGTATAGCACGCTCCTCCTCTGACTCCCTAGACTCATGAAAATTAACCGCGCGATTCGACTCCAGCGGCTTAAGCGCCGCCCCCTTAAACGTATCCCTACACAGATAAACGCGCAACTGGAGGTGAACCGTATCATTAACCTTGAGCCGCTCAGGCGCATAAATGCAGGTCCCGCTAAACTCGCACACCTTCTGGTCCAGCAGCGACGAGATCCACTGCGCGTAGTCGTCTTCCAGCCGGCCCAGCTCCGAGCCCTGGGCGTTGGTGAAGCGCACGATGGTGTTGTTGGTGGATCGGCGCATGTACGGCCGGTACGCAGTGGGGGCTGGCTTGGTGCGCTCGATCAGGACGGTGTCTCCAAATGCGAGTTTGGACCCGCTGCGCGTTGCCCAGCCTGTGACGCCGAAGGCGCCTACGTAGCGCTTTGAGGGGACGTCTCGCAGTGCAATATTGCGCGGCGGGGCCGAGGTGTTGGGGTCAGGGGGGTGCCCATTGTCGAGGTCCCGAGCGGTGGTTCTGGGTGCACTGGATGCAGGCTGTTCCGACTTCGCACGGGAGACACCATCCAGGTAGATGTTGATGGCTGTCGCTATTAGAATACGAAAAACAGATGTGCGCGTCCTTACCCCTCTCCATGTTCTGTTCGCTCTCCTTCCACAGCCGCTGCCGCTGGGCAAGTGGGAGATTATCGACGCCGGTAACGGACGCAAAGAGCTCCATGTCGAACTGCGGGAGCGAGGCTTTGCGGTCTATATAATCGAGAGATGCTAAGAATTCGGCATCTCTGCGGTCCTCGGCCTCCTCATCTTTGGGGCAGTAGGCCTCGTAAGCTGCCCTGTTAGCTGCTAGTCTTTCGGCATAGGCAGCCGTCTTTGGCACTGCATCCATCTCGTCCTGGAGTGAAGGCTCTTCTTTGACCGTAGCGCCCAGGAGTAAAGGCTCTTCTTTGATCGTAGTGCCCAGGAGTGAAGGTTCCTCCTTGATCGTAGCATCCGAGAGTGAAGGCTCTTCTTTGGCCGTAGCATCCGAGACTGAAGGTTCCTTTTTGAGCGCAGCATCAAACTGCGGATCCTCAACAAAGAAGCGGCGCTTCTTCGCAGGCCGCTCTTCAAGGTCGTATACTTTCTCCATCGCGATTGACAGCAGCAGGTGAATTGAAAGCGTTGGGTAGATGGAAAAAGTTGGGTAGATCGAGAGCGGCAGGTGGATTGAAAGAGGTTGGCGGATTCGAGAGCGCGCGGGTGGATGGAAAGGGATTAGTTGACGTGTAGTTGATTGATATTCGCTGACGTTGTTGACGACTTTAGTTGAGGTAGAAAAGGAGACGCGCCGGCGCAAAGAGCTTTCGCGCGCTCACGCGACTGCGCGTCATTCGGAAAATCTTGGGCCGAGAGAGCCGCTGCCGTCATCGCTTTTTGCGCAGCGTCAACATCTCAAGCGCGAGAGCTTCGTCCACAATGCAATTCTCTAGTCCTTTGAGATCCTGACATCGTGACTAATGTGCTCACCCCTCCTTCGCAGCGCCCGCGCCGGTCGTTGTAATGCCTCATGTTTACGCCGGGCATATAGCTCCGCTCCCTCCCCCGCCGCAGAAATAGACAACGCCCGACAATACTGCCTAAATCTCCTCCAGTACGCCTCTCACCTCTCCTCTTCAGAGCTAACGAATCCAGACGACAAGACTCCCCCTCCTACATCCTCCACACCTTCATCCCCCCCCAAGCCCGGGACGCGTACCTCGCCCTCCGCGCCCTCAACCTCGAAACCGCCCGCATCGCCGACACCACCACCCAACCCACCATCGGCGCCATGCGCTTCCAATTCTGGCGCGACTCCGTCACCGCCGCCCTCGCCGGCACCCCGCCCAAGCACCCCATCCCCCTCCTCCTCGCCGCCGCAAACACCTCCCTACAACAACGAACCGGTGGGCGCTCACGCCTCTCCCGCGCTTGGCTCCACCGCATAATCGCCGAGCGCGAAAAGTACCTCGGAAACAGACCCTACCCCACCCTCTCCGCCCTCGAAACCTACGCCGAAAACACTTACTCAACACTCAGCTACCTAACCCTCTCCTCCCTTCCCCTCTCCTCCCTCACAGCCGACCACCTCGCTTCCCACATCGGCAAAGCAACCGGCATAGCCGCCGTCCTGCGCAGCCTCCCGCTGCTCGCCTTCCCGCCTCCCCCCTCCGGCGGCACCGCGCAGGGCAGCGCGCCCCACCCCGCCGTCCTCCTCCCGCTGGACATCATGGCGGCGCACAACGTACAAGAAGAAACCATCCTGCGCACCGGCCCCTCAGCCCCCGGCCTCCGCGACGCAGTCTTCGAAGTCGCAACCCGCGCCAACGACCACCTCATCACAGCCCGCGAAATGCTGCGCTCGCTCCGGGCGGGCCAGGGCGCAGGCCATGCGTTCGAGCACGAGGGCGATGCGCAGCGGGCGGGGTACGACGAGGTACAGTCCGCGACGGATGCGCCGAGTGGCAAGGCGCTCCGTGAAGTAGAAGCGGGGTTTGGCGTGCTGATGGGTGCGGTGCCGACGCGGATGTGGCTGGAGCGGTTAGAGGCTGTGGATTTCGATGTTTTTGATGGCCGGTTGAGGGGGCCGGGGTGGCGGTTGCCGTGGGAGGCGTGGTGGGCGTTTCGCAGAAGAAAGATATAGTGGGGGGCGATGTACTCTGATTGCCGGATGAGGCAGGGTGTACTTCGTGCGCCGTATGACGGCTGGGGGGGGGGGGGGGGGGGGGGGGGGGAGTACAGCCTGCCAGATGGGGCTGTAATATACCACGACGAGAGCGGCGGATATATGTGACGCTGGTTGGCGAGGGCTTAGGGCGCATCATATGGGGGCAGGGACGAGGATGGGAGGTAGCAGCCTGGTTGCTGGGCTGGGGGGGGGAAGATGGGGTTGCATGTGCTGCCCGATGGGGAGCGGGTGTTGAGCGTTAAGGCACGCTGATATTGTGCGGGGACGGGGGTTGCCATGTGTGACTGCTGGGGCTCTCTGGGGTTGAGGGTCGTGCGGTGACAAATTCCCTTGGTTGACCGGCTGGGTGGGACTCGTATATGATGGACGCAGAGGCCGGGGATTGAAGTTACGATGTAACTGCTCTTTCCGTCCCTTGCTGCCTTTATCGGTCGATTGTGTCCCCGGTGGTAGCCGTGGAATTGCGGATAGTGGTTACTGGGGCGCCACATAGGTCCTCTTCATTTAGAGCTGAGCTGGACGCTCTCTACAGCAAAGCGATTGTGTGGTGCAACATACACTGGTATTTGCCACTTTGGGACGCTTGCCTGGCGAACCAATCAAAGATGCTTGCTTGACGATGATATCATCCTGCCTCAACCACATGGCGAAAAATGTGCCTCACAAACATCAAACGCGATCAACGTGATCATTCATTTGCAGTATCAACCTCCACGTCCATCTTCATTTCACTTCCTATATCATTGCATGTGAAGCTCCCATGTACGTCCTCCAGTACACGCAACACCAAAGAACCATCACTAGATGCAAAAGACCGCATCTCGAGAGCCGCTGGCAAGGCTGTGACCGGACATTGGCCCAACCCTAACCCTAACCCCAGGAACTCCAGTTCACATTTCCGCTCCCCAGAGGTTTAGCAGAGCAGCATCCCCAAGCAATAAGTGAGCATACAACACCAAATCACCATCACCAGCAGCAAAGTGCACGCTTCTCGGTAAATGTTCAGCACCGCCTCGCCAGCAGCTTGACGCCGCAGCGAGGACCTCAATTCGCATGTCCAGTCCGCCCCTCAGGGCTCTAACCTATGCCCCTTCCCCATCCCTTGCCCAGATGGTATACCCAAGCCCAACCCAAGCGCCATGCTATGCAATGCCCAATAATGACTCCTCCACACGCTCCCCCCCTCCTCACTCTCCCCTCAATAACACCCCCACGTCCTCTCCACCCTCCCCATCTCCTGCCCCGGCACAAGCCACCCCATCTTCGGGCGTTCCACAAGCCCCCCAGTCCCCCACCACCCCTCCTCCTCCTCATCAAACAAAAAGCTCGTGCCCGCCAAATTCACCCCCACCCCAACATCCACCCCCACCATGCCCTCATCCCCACAAACTTCCTCCACCTCCTCCTCGCTCTCACTACTCTCCCCCCCATCCACCATACCCTCCTCCTCCTCATCGTCCTCGTCCTGTACAGGGGGGCACCAGCCCTCCGCTAGCTTGAGCCCCAACGTACTGGCGACCGGCGATTGAGGGGAGTCATACAGCCCCATGCCAATAAGCTCCTTACTCTCCTTGCGCTCCAGCGTAGGCGCCTCGCCGCTCTCGTCCAGAAACCAGGATGTACCCCCCATAGCCGGCTCCGGCACCACGCCGTGCATGTAGTCCGACCAAGCGCGGTCGGCGCGGGCGGGGGCGGATGCGACGGCGGGAGCGTGCGTGGAGGCGGGGGCAGCGGGGACGATCTCCGGCTCCGGCTCCGGCATGGAGGCAGACGCGTACGCCCCCTCGCCGGCGGACCAGCGCGCGCTGGTTGGGGGGTGCCAGCTCTGCGGCCGGGTATCGCGCTCTTCTTCGGCCCCGTCGCGGCAGTACATGGCGCGCCAGTGGTCGGTGAGGGAGGGGTATTCGCGGGCGGAGAGGGTACGGCGGCGGTCGGCGGCGAGGCGGGGGGAGGGGTTCGGCTTAGGCTTGTCGACGCGGTGAGATGTGGAGTGTATTGATGTTGAGGAGAGGGGGCGGCGGGAGGAGGAGGAGCGGGTGGAGGAGGGGCGCTGGGGGCGGGTTGTTGATGTTGTGGAGGAGGGAGTGGTTGTGGTGGTCGCCATGGGGAGGGACGTTGGGCGGTAGGATTGGTGGTAGGCGTAGGGTTGCGTGTATTGTTGGGGGTAGAGGGAAGTCATTGCTGCGGTGTTGATGTGGTGAGATGTGTCCATGAGAATCGAGAGTCGAGAGCGTCGGGGGGCGGAGGTGGGTGTATATAAACGATAAATACCAAGGGGGGGGTGCTATGCAACTCGGACACCCGTAACGGAATGTCGCCAGGCACATCAACGCCGCCCCCCAGCGTCGCCTGCTTATTAGGCGCAGCTTTAGCAGTTATCCATTTAGTCGCGCAGCCGGGCCAGCCAGGCTCGCGGCGACCAGGGACGCCTATAATATGCACTTGCTTCACGGAGATGCGCAATAGCCAGGGCAAGCTCCCCTCGTCTCCCCTTCGCAGGTTAACGACGCCTGCTCCTACTTCCTGCGACTTGTGCGACCCGGCGACGCCAGGCTGGGCGGCAAGCGCACATGCACACGCACTACTGTCCACCAGGCTCCCTGCAGGGCCCTGCCCCACGCCCGCATCAGCAGCAGGAAGCAGCGCCAGTCGTAAGGAAAAGAAGGCAGACAAGCTAGGGCCAGCCTGGCTGGCTTCTAGCGAGGAAACGCTGATGAGATGCGCGCAACGTGCTTCAGCCAAAGGGCTAGCTTCTAGCCTCCACCCGACGGGGCCGCTACCCTGCGGATCTCCATCCATGGATTCCCTTCCTCAGTATCCCTTCCTTAGTGGGGGAGAACAAACACGGGCGTTGGCTGTGAGAAAAGGAAAATGCGAGCGTTGGATTGGGTTAGAGGGTATGTGGCACACGCGCGCGATCCCGCTATGCGGCTGGCCCTTTTTCCTAAAGCTGCGAGTTGAGCATCGGGCTTAAGGTTTTTTTTTTTTTGGTGGAGGGTGAGTAAGGAGCATAGGGTGGGGCAGGGGGAAGGGTGGGGTTGAGGCGGTCGACGATTGAATGACTGATGGCTGGCCGACCTGTTCGATGCGTAGTTTTGAGGAAAGATTGCGCGCCGAAACGCTGAGGCCAATTATCAAGGGAGGAGGGACTAGCGAGGAAGGGAAGGGGGTGATGGTTGGTGTATATGGGTAAGTGCATCCCGTTACCTGTAGAAGAGGCATAGCTGGGGCGTGTACGAGTGTTCGTGTTCAAGGTCCACCGGGTACAGTGTAGGTACAGTAGCGGGAACAAGTCCAGCACGGCAACTCGCACGCCGTATTTAGTTAACCCGTGAGCAAAAGATGAGGAGGCCTGATCCCCACGCTCCCATCCCGTGGCCTGATAGGCTGGCCGGCGGCCGAGCTACCCTCTGCGCGGGTATGTACCATGGCGCAAGACACAGCCGTGCCGCAAGCGTCGTCGTTGACTGCGGTACGAGACACACAAGATTATTGTACGGAGCGAAAGGGTGCGTGCATGGCCGACATGGGGCGCACACTCCCCCATCCGGGGGTCTAGCACGTTAGCGGGTGCCGTGACAAGGCCCCGGAGTTGGAGAAGAAACATGCGGAGAGATGGAGGGGCGGAATAAGCTAGGAGGCCGGTACTGGCAGGGAGCGTGGAGGCGATGAGCGGATGGAAGGGTGATGGGATTTGTGTGAGAGAAAGGCGTGATGATGAGGAGGCTGGACTGACGAGATACAGTGCTGGCTAGGGGATAACCTGGCCTCGTCGCTTCATTTGGCTGCTCAATGTTCCGGTGCCCCCGCCGGAGAGTTGTCGGCGCTTCTCGCTCCATCACGGGCTGTTCGCGATCTACAGACTCATTCCACGGCATCCTCACACTCACGCTCTTACAAGGACACGCAGCACACCACCCGTGCCGTTCACCTTCACCGTACCGGCAACTCTAGGATGAGGGTCGCTGAGACGAGACGACGATGCAAGGTATGACGGGGCCTGCACTCGGCCGGGAATGATTCATGAGCTGGACGGGCCATGGCATGCGGAAGTCAGACTCAGGTCCTTGGGTTCCTTGGGAGAGTTTTTAGCATGTGTGGGGTGAAGTGAGGAGGAACCAGCCAAATGCAGTAACGAGCTCGCCAGCCCCCCGGCCCGTCTACCGCAGGTCAGACTTTCTCTCATTGCGAAGAAAAAGTCACGAACCAAGGGGATGCATGCTAGTCCCATTTCCCACGCAAGTGACAGAGAGAGAGAAGACAGTCGCCGCTGATGAGACGTGTTAGCCGCAGGACCAAGCCAATCGTACGAGCGTCCGTGGGCCTCCTCGTCGTCTTCCACACATTCCACAGCTCCACCCCTGATCCCAGTTACGAGAGGAATGGAACAAATGGAGATGGGCCCGGGCCACCGATACGCCAGCCTCAGATGCAGATGGGCCCGCGACGATCTCGTGTCGGCCAAGGCACGGACGGCGGATGCCCCAACTTTTAGTCTTTTAGCTGGCTGCTGGGTGGGGAGTAGTGGTCGGAATCGTCAAGGTCTCGAGGCGGACAGAACTGGTCTCATCGATTCGATGGGAGATTCGCTGGCCGAACACTGGCCGACCGGCTCATAAGCGGGATAGGCTACCGGTAGGGTTTCGGAGACGAGTCGACCTTGAAAGCCATGAAAGCCGCCGGAGAGTGAGTGGAACGGTGCGAGGGCCCGCCTGATCTTCCAGCTCTTTAGTCGCTGCTCCTCCCTCCACCCTCCCTGCGAGACGGTCAAGACCCGCCTGAAGTTAGAAGACCCCCCCCTACCGCTCAAGGGGGCATGCGTCCACTGTCGCTCTCTCACTCTCACTCACACCCCGCTCGGCCCCAGTAAAGTGGAGTGCCACAGCCTGCTCGGGGCGGCGCTGAAATTCCTTCTTGCGCAAAAAAAAAAAGATTGCCTAGCAAAACCCACGCAAGCGAGGGCCCGCCTCTCTCTTCCGCAGATACACGGCCAGGCTTCCAGAAATCACCCCTCCATCCTTTCCACCCTTGGCTTTTTTTTTGCGCCCGTTGCTGGCTGCGGAAGGTCATCGCTCGTCTCGTCAAAAGAAGCCCGGGTCCGGGCCCGTCGAATAGACTGCCGAATCCTGCGAGTCTCCTCCACATCTGTCCATCCCATCCCACAAACCCGAACAAGGCATGTTTGGAAAGTCACTACAATCTCCGACCCCTTCCCTCGTTTATGCCGCCTCCATCCAAGCGGCAAAACTAACTCCTCATCCTCTTTCGCCCAAACCCAACAAGGAGGTAAACGAACCCCGTCGCTGTGCCTCCGACTATCACTCATAGTGCTTGCGTGCCGCCGTGCAGCGTCGCACCGTCCGCCCGCACCACCGTGGCTGGGTACGCGAGCGCCGAGCGCGGTGAAATCTGACACGAAGAAAAAGCGGGCGGGTTGGAGTGCAGTCGTCACGCCCGCCGCACCGCCGACAATAGATAGCTTATTATCCCAAATAGGCATCCGCCGGTTGTTGCTCGCTTCACACGCTTCAAACACACCGTCGGCGCCAGCGTCAGCAGACGCTTTGCCGACCGGCGAAAGGCACGCCCTTTTTGTGCCCCGCGCTTGCAACAGCCAGCTGCTCGGCCGAACAAGCCCAAGGCCTACCCGAGAAAGTTATAGCCACGGCCTTCGATGGTCTCTGCTCTCTTACTCGGTAAAGGCCTTAGCGAGAGGCGGCCACAACTTCCTAAGGGGAGCGGTCATCAATTTTTCGGGTAGCCCTTAGCCCTCCGTTTCGGCTGTGCGAGCTAGAAGAAGATGTGGCGGGGTTCGCGGCACGTTGTTGCAAAATGTGGCTGTTCACATCGGCGTCGTTCCGCGGCTCACGCGCGGCGCCCTCGCCGCTCATCGAATTGCGGAGGTTGTCTGGCGCCTGAAACGGGACTGCCTGGCTGGCCCGAGCTTGCCTGCAGGTGTTTGTTCGCTGGTGATTGCTTTTTCTTGCCGCGTTCATCAGGCAGGGGGACGGGGATGGGGTGAAGGCGAGCTGCATGATTGCGTCGAAATGCAACGGCTGGCGCTGCTTCTCTTTCTCTCGAACACGCTCCACTTACGGGACGCACCAAGGTTACTGTAAGCGGCTTCCGTTGCCCGTCCTAGCCCGCTCCATGCACCGGGGCCCAGGGCCGCTTGAACTGATCAAACCGATCCAAAACCTCGGTGCGGCCGGCGGTTGGACGTGACACGCGTCCACTGGGAAGTGGAGTGGATCAAGGTGTAAGCAGGAGCGCAGTAACTGCGCAGCCGTAGCAGCGCGCCAAGCTGCACAACAAGTGTAGGACAAGAGGTACCGGTACAGCAGGCAAGGGCGGGTGAAAACCGGCCTCTCGCCGCCGGCTCGCCCCCGTCCAAATGAGCACACTGCCGATTCGTGGGATCCCGCAGCGCGCAGCATCGGCCCCGGCGAGCCAATCATGGCGCACCGTCGCGCGCAGCAGCGCTGCCTGCTGACTGAGCGCCGCGAGACGAGCGTTCACGAGAGCCGGCGTTGCACACGCATCCCCCGCTGTCGCTGCTTGTTGGGCTTCTACCGTGCTGGCGCGGCTGGCGGCTGGACGCCCGCGTTAGTTGGCTTTCTCCACTTGCTGAAGCTGGCGCTTAGCAATGGCCCCAAGAAGCAAGACTCGCTCGAATGCGTGGATTGTCACCACGCCTGCTCCTGCTCCGTCAGTGAACGACCCCAGCGTGGGGAGGAGTGCTGGTCGTGCCATGGGAGGCTCGCGGGAAATGACCCCTCGGCCATGCCAGCCTGGCATCCACCCAGCTCCCGCCCTCGCGATACACCGTACCCTAGATGCCACCAAATGCCCGCATCATCACCAGCTCGCCGCACACATGGAGGTCTCGCCGGGGTCATCCTACGTAGTACCCAGTCCCACTCCCCACTCTCATCGAGCCCCAGCGTTGCGGGCGGGGCCTGACGCAAGCCGACGCTCCGAGCCCCACGCCCCTGGCCCGCACTTGACTGGCCCACTTTCTTTTTCCGATGCCGATCTGGGGTTATGTTGTCCGGCGGGAGGGAGGTAGGGACGATGAATGGAGGCCAGTGATTGGGCCGGAGTGCGCAGTGCAAGCTGGCCTGGCTTGCCTCGAGGGAAAGTGTATTCTTGTCGTGGTGCGCGTGGCGATGTACGAGAGACATCTATCAGCAAAGTAGGCTCACGACGAGATCAGCCAGGCCGGTGCTTCACCGCATTAATGCAAAGTGCGTTCGCGAGTCCGCGGCCAGCTGGACTCGCGATGTTGCAGCGGCCCTCGTCACAACTGGAGTCACAGCCGACGCGCACACTTTTTCCCCGCGAAGCAAGCCCAGCTGCCCGATGCGGGTTGGCCAGCAGCACTCACATGCCCGGGGGGTGGCCGTTAGCTGCGGTGCTCCCTACCACAGGCATCCGCCAGCCCTACCTGCAGCTCCCGGCGGCCTGTACCCTTCGCCCGGAACGCAGCCGAGGAGCGGTTCTCGCGGAGCAATCACGGCAGCGGGCCTGAGGGGGCCAGGATCGGCAAGGCGTGAAGAGTGACTTAAGATACTTTACTGTGCCGACGCATGAACGGGGTCGAGGAACGGAGGATGATGAATGGGGGTGCAAGGTGATGCGTTGACTTGCCACGAAACGCACGTGGGCGGAGGGGAAGTGGCTTTATCTCGGGCGGTCCGAGTCGATGCCGGTCGTCGTGGGTTTTGGCGGGCCTGGGGGCCGTGGGTGGTGATGCGAAGATTCAAGTGAGTTGGGTTTAGAGTGCATAGGTGGGGTTAGAAGGGAAGGGCGTTGGAGTTGGATCGTACGGGCTGACTCGTTCGCTGTCCCCGCGGAAGGGAGCTCGAACTCCGCATCTCGGGGCGGGACGCCGCCGCGGCTAGGACTTGACTCGGTGAGTCGTTTGCGTTCCTTCGGCTTGGTGCTGTGAGATGGGAGTTTGGTTGCGTTCAACCTCGGGAAGTTTTGAGTTTCGTGAGTCGTGAGTCGTGACCCCCACTTCGAGATTTGCGTGCTGTCTATTTGCGGGACGTTACCTGCACGACCGCGTTACGCTGTATGAGCATATGGCTCATGCTAATTTGAGGTTTATTATTCCTCCTGTCGCGCTCCTAACGGGCCTATTTGGCGAAATATGGGCTGAGACGGTGCAGGATATTGAGCCGCAGGAAGCAATGTACGTTGCGTGCTCTACGTCGGGCCGAGACCTTTCGCTTGTGGATCAAAGCGTGACATACGAATGTAGACCGCTCCACTAATGTTTCACCACATTGTCCGGAATATGGAGTCCTTACACGAGCTGAATGTGGATCTCGCATCGTCGAAGGATCATATGTCCCTGCAACGAGCAGGTAGCACGATTAGGAAGATCCCTCTACTGGTGGAACTCGACGCCATACATGGCTCCTTCGTCTTAATGCTGTCGTGGTATGTCAGCTCGAGCTCCGCTTCTAGCCGAGCTTGTGCCTTCGTGGTCTTCTCTCGAGCTTTGATTGACCCTCTCATCGGCCTATCCGACCCTGGGCATCTCACTCCTAATGGGAGCATGGCTCAAGACACGTACAAAGGAAGCGAGTGCAGAGTGAAAGAATTGTTCAAAGATGAAGAACAGAAGAGAGAGTAGAGAGGACAGTGGGAGTGGGAGCGTGGGAGAGTGGGAGAGTGGGAGAGTGGCGGGCTTGGTCATCTTGATACATTGTTGTCTGTGTCCTGGAGGGCTCCTTCCCTGTGTTTACATCAACAGCTAGGCTCAAGGGAATCGTCGCATCTAGCGAAGCGTCTGGTGGGACGATGACATGTACGAACCACAAGGACTACCGAGCACGCCGCATCTTTGCTAAGAGTGAAGGAGTTGCGTGCTCTACGACGTGCGCTTTCTTTACCTTTTCCGACCTTGTTCCCAGCTCGGCCCGATGGGCTCCACCCAGTTCGTGATGTCTCCACGCATGCTAATAGGCACTGTATGCTAAGGGCAGTCGGCCGCTAAGCTCGAGATAATTGTAGCATGCCGTTATAGGCCTTCGATGACTTCGCGGACCGCACATTATATGGTAGGAGATCTTCAGAGGAGTGTACAGTAGCTCTCCGGCACCGCTTAACATGATCGGGCTCTTGGCTCATTCTGAGTTAAGTACGACGGCATGGCATCGGATGAACTGCTATGCCATTCTGCAGGCTCTCCTAGTCATGAAGTGCTATGCTAACGCTCTACTGCAGTATTGTGTCCGGAGCACTTGAGTCCAGAAGGGAGAGCCGCAAGGACTCCGCAAACTAGGAATCAACCGTTTCGTCTCTGCGGCGAACTTTGGCCGCGCGATGCCAGAGTTGAGGTCCTGCGAAGCTCGGATTACGAAGTGCCAAATCTCAGTATGCCACAAGTTTGACATAGGGGAGAGTTGAGGCTGAAGTCTGTCAAAGGCGAAAGGGGAGTTGTGGGTTAGGGGTTGTTGAACGCAATGACCAGTAAGCGCACAGTGCCCACTCGAGCGCCTCGCGACGAGATGTCAGGCGGTGGACGACAACTGGCCATGGCACACTAGAAATCTCCTTAACCAATTCTTGGACGGTGCTGTAATCCTCACTACGCGGACGGGTTTGAGCTTAAACAGCCATGCCGCTTTGCCACTCTCGTTAATCCCACGATCAACCGGCATGACCTTCGTCGTCGGCGGCCTCCAGAAATCTAGCAAATCGCCATCACCGCCCTTCCAAGCATCCTCCTCATAGGACGAAACACACTGCATACGCAGCAGCCCTATCAGACGCCAGAAAGCCCTCACGGCCCAACTTTCCACCAACACCGCCCGTAGCCCCGCCACGTCGCCGTCGCCTCCTCGCCTATCGTCCCAGTATCGCTACGGGAGGTACATGTCAAGTACAAAGCTATCGTCACCCCAATCTCCTGCCCTCAGATGACCCTCGAAACAAGCGAAACACCCTGCACCGCTAGCCCGTTACTGTGGTATCAGCTAGCCCTCAGCCGCTCAGTTCAAGTCTGCCGATCGGACGCTGCCCCTCAAGGGAGCGCTGCAGAAGCAGTCGCCGCCTCCCGGGCAATGTGAGTGAGAAGGCAGGTCGTGACCTCTACAACACTGCTTGGCCTCGACGCACATCCCACGCACCCACGGCGAGGCCGCGTGGTGCCCGCAAAGCCCGCACGCCTATTCGGCAGCACCCACGCCGCCACCAGCACGCAAGTATGTAAGCCAGCAGCGCTGCCCCACAACCTCCAGCAGAGCCCAACAGCAGCAACGCAAGCAGAAGCCCACCCAACTGCAGCACGCACACCATGCCTAGCCCTCACTGCTCACCCAGCCTACCGTAGTTCCAGTGAACCCTTCAGCACTTGCATCAGCGCGCACTAACCCCCTCCCACCCCGCTTCCTCTACAACACAAGATTCGGAATCCAGCATCAAAAATAAACCCGCCTGCTCCATGCTCCCCACCTCCCACCCTGCGCTCGCCACGCCCGGCCGCAGGCGTACCTGGTCCGCCTTGGCAGCCCCGCTTTCTGCATGCAGCACCTCGCGATGCAGTACTGCTGCACACTGCGCGGCTGTGAAAATTGTGCCATGCTTGTGCACATACTTCAGTTGTGGCGCGGGCTCGGCGAGACCGCTGCCGTTGCCGCAGTGCGGCATGCCACAGTAGGCTTTTTTTTTGTGAAGGTCTTGTATGCTGTTGGATGGAAGGGTAACTTCGATACCGATATTGAGAGCGATCCGCGGAGGCACTAGAACTACTTGGCGCTGCCTGAATGTGTTCCGGCGAGGCCGCGTGATTTCGGGAGTTAGACATGCAGCACCGCGCGAGCCTTTTCGATGCGGGGGTTACGTGTGACGTCGGTGCGGGGCCGGTACTGCGGGTGGGGTGGGGTGGGGTGGGGTCGGTGAGTGATGTGGGGTGGGGATACTTTGTTTGGACGGCGAGGGATGTATGTCAAATAACAGCTGGCTAGTCTAGCAGGCGGTGGAGCGAGAGAGACATTGATCTCATGTCTGATTATTTACTAGTATACGCGAGAGGCGAGATAAAGTGTGGAATGAAGGCGCCAGACGATGCAGGGCCTAGGTGTGCTATTTGCGGCCGAGTTTACCTGGAACAGAGGCCCCGAGCCTACGCCCCGAATCAAGTCCGTGCGGGAGATGTATCGGCGGGAAAGGAGCTGAGCCGCCGATGACGCGAGGTTCTAGAAGGGTTGTCACTTCCCTCAAAGGATGTTAGGGCTGGGTCGCTCCTACTTTGGGTGAAGAGTTTGGTAGCGAGGGAGTTGATTCCGACGGAAGGTGCCTGTTTGGAGCTAGGAGGGCGAGATGGACGGTGATGGGTATTTCGATGTGTTTGACGGCGGGTTGACAGGTGGCTTTACGGAGTAGGCAGTTCGATTGTCGGTCTCGGCTTGACAATGTCGGCGCAAATTCGGGTGATATTGGTACAATGTACTCAACTGCTCCATGCGAAACGGACAGATGCTGATGCTTAGCACGCCTAGTACTGCGGCACCTAGTCACAATATGAACGTCCATGGCATCTTGCTCCACTTACCCTCGGTATTTCCGCTTTCACGTCGGTCGGGACTTGACGGCGTTGTTGCCTGGAGAGCAACCCGCAACAACCGTTGACAGGCGGGACAGAGCCAAATCCTCGGGGAGACCAATTACGTTTTTATCTGCGTCAGTTAGGACCTCCTGCTCCTTGTCGGTACTATACTCAACGAATAAGCGATGGGGATGGACGGCCATGCTTGCTGGATTGCTCCCGCTGATCTTTGTACCAGCCTGTCCTCCGGCTTCTATTGTGATAAGCGGATGGGCCGAATGTTCGAGGAGACCTGGTCTTGCTGCAGGCTGATGATCTGAGCCCGCAGCTGGCGATGCTCTTCCACAGTTCTCCGTCATGTGCTTTGCAATCGTCGCCTGTCCAAACGCACTCTCTGCCTCGAGCTTCCTCTGCCGCATTCGCCGTCAAGGGTGTGACGGTGGTACCGATGTCTAGCAACTAGAAACCGTCTTGACTCCGCTTCTGCTCCCAGCCGGTAATCTCTCCTCGAACATATCATCTGCTGCCACATTTCAGGTGATATTGCGTTTGTCCAAAGACGTTGCCGCGTTGTGTAAACAGCCAGTACTTGTTGGCTTCTCGGCTCCGCGAGTAACGAGCTCAACCACGACGAGCTGGATCCACCGCGTTAAAATGCTTCGGCATATCCTTAAAGTCGTTCCGCTGGACGTTGCTGGCAGCGGTCAGATGACTTTTTACGGTCTGCTTCGGGTCCCTGCCGGCTCACCGACTCTTGATGGTCTTCGCCAGGCCGTTGGTACTGATTGTGAAAATCAGGAGCGACGCCTGGTCTCCATTCCTCGACCGACTGACCGTATATCTTGGAATGAGGTTCTGGACACTGTCACTGGGCTGAGACTCTCAGCTCCAGCAGTCATGGGCTGCTTGCCATATACCAAGTACGGTTTTCTGCTATGCGAGAAGGACCTAGTCGGGCCTAATTCGAGATTCATTTTCTTCTCGAGACTCGGCTCGTTTAGGTACTGTACACCTTTAGTAAGTACTGCTGAGTGTCGTTACAGCCTGAACAAGGCTCAATATCAGTGATCCAGCATTAAGTCTCCAAGATGAGCGCGTTGAGCTTCTGTAAAAGCCGGAGAGATGTGCGACGAAATTCTTGGCTGTATGAAAACCTGCCAGATCCCATACTAAGTCCTATGGCGTGATGTAGACATGGAAGGGGCATTGCATGTTGGGAAGGAGCTATGATGTAATGTGAATATGATGGAAGGAAGGAGCAAAGGAGAATACTTGGCATCGTGCACTTGAGTCGCGAGAGCCTCTTACTCTCTTCTTCCCTTCGTCTTCACTTCAATCTCTATTATCACAATTGCCCTGTCGCACGTAATGAGCCCTTGCTCCCATTATGGGGAGGGTGATGGAATGGGTGACCGAGGGTATTTACTATGTCACGTTCTTCGGCATTGTAGTCCAGCATGGCACATCAAAATCAGCCCTTCTTACCGCTTGCAGTAGATGCCACAGCTAACCTAGGCATTTGGAGGTCAACCGCGAGCGGTACAATTAAATGGTTGGTGGTAGTTACCACTTTGGGACGCCCGCCAAGCTCGGGCGTATGATTCGCCGCGCATCCGACCTCCAACTTCTCGATGTTCGGGTGCGAATCTTCAAGACCATCCGACGTCGCGTCGTCTACAAGTATCCCCATAAAATCTCGAAACTTCATATTCATCCACCGTTGAAGCTCTGCCTATAGGGACTCTTCTTCAGAAAAGAGTGCCCGTATTGTGTCGCTGCGGTCCTAGGCTCGATCCGCGTAGCACTTCTCCAGGCCGACCGGCACTCCAACCACTCACCCGCTCGCGATGCCCAAACTCACCATCCGCGCCTGGCGTAACACCGCCGAGCTGCTCGAGGTGCGTGAGATGCTCTACCCACCGCAAGGCATCGAAGGCCCGGACCCGGAACATGTTGAGCTGCAAAGGCAGGGCATCGCCATAGTGAGTATCTCTTACTCAGCACCACCACACCCTCTAACCCACAGGTCTTAACCTGGGCGCGGCGCACCCGACTGCCACATGCAATGATCTCGACTGCACAGCTTTTTGACGTGCTGGTACGGCACCAGTACCCGCTCGAGGGCAACGCCCTCCCCCCGCACATAGCGCAAACACTCTATGCCTCCACCATCGCCCGCACTGTCACCGGGCTTTGCGATCTGGCGCAGGCATCTGCCACCAAGCGGTCTATGTTCGAAGTTGCGCGCAGCATCGGCGTGTGCGACGCGTGGGTTGAGATAAGACACGATATCACACATGGGCGCCTGCCGGGTCTACGCCTGCTGGAGCTTACGGCGCAGGAGATGGTCGAGTGGCTGCATGATGAGTTCTGGGATAAGCTGGGTGGGGTGGCTGAAAATTGCGCGTGGAAAAAGTGGCAAATGGACGGCGAGGAGGCGAAGCTGGTCACCTTGCTCAAGGCATATCTTGCGGCCCGGTTGCAGGCAGCCAGGGCAGACCTTACGGCCCGGGTGAAAACCAGCGCCGCCACCCACGCCGGTTTCGGCGCCGTGGCGGCCGGGGCGGGCGCCGCGACAGCTGGGTCGGATGCTGCGATGCATCGGACCGTGCGTGAGGTCTCCCGAATATGTGGCCGGCATGCGACAATGTGGGAACTGCTTACGCAGGTGCTGATACGGGAGAAGATGATGTTGCCGCGGTCGTGCGTCCTCCCTCTTCTTTCCCTTCTGGACACCCAGCTAACACACATAGGGGCGAGGTACAGATGAACGGCGCATTTAAACTCTGGGATCCGCTCCTGCAGGCCCTCGCAGCGCGGCGAAGCGTGTTTGTTAAGGAGCTTATGGCTGTGCTCCTTGCGCCCTTGGAGGTGGACGATCCGCCCCGGGGTATCCATGAGTCATGGAGGCGGCGGGCGCTGGCGGGGTGGATTGAGCATTTGTTCCACGATAAGGCGTGGCGCGGGCTCGCGGCTGGGGATGTATGGGATGGCCTTGGCGACAAGGTGTTGCAAGCTTGCGTGCTGCATGTGGGCGAAGCTTCTTGGCCGTCGAGCTTGGTGAACAGGGTCCTGAAGCGGAAGGCAGTGAGGAAGGTGTGGGGCAGTATCTGGTACGCGGCAGATACGGAGAATGAAGTAGAGGAGCCGGAGGAGGAGGAGGAGGAGGAGGAGGAGGAGGCGGATGGGGCAGACGGGATGCAGGTTGATACCCCTGCTATGAAGATGAAGACCGTGCGTCAGCAGGCCGGGTGGCATGCCTGGGAGGGGGCGTGGGTGCCGCGGCCGATTGGCGTGGTTTAAGAGCCGGGAACAGGCTCGGAAACGGTGGCCTCGGGCCCAAACGGTGCCTGGGGGCCAGCCTGAACTAGAGTGGCATCACTGGAGCGGCATCGGCCCGAAGGGCTCGGGACGACACGCGGGCCAAAGCTCGGGTCCTGCCTGTTGAACGCCCTCGCAAGTCTCGCGGATGATCCCCATCGGCCCCGTCCTTCCCTTCCCATTTACGCGGAAACATCGGCTTCCCAGCCTCCACTCCCGCAACCCCATGGAGGTTCGGGACATGCTTGCTGCCGGCGAGGATTCTAGTCGCCGCTGGGCAAATTTCCACTCCCTTCGTGCGAGATGCTCAGCGGATCTGCTAGTTTTGGCATGGAGGGAGCATAGTCACTGACGTGCGGTTTTACACCAGCGAGCCTTTTGGGGAGTACAATTAGGGGTGATGCCGTCACCAAGTACAGTTCGACTCAAGAACACGATCCAAATCCAGCACAGATGCACATACAAATCCTAGTACCACCAACCCGCAAAGCTCCAATCCCCACCCGCGCCCCTCGTCTCTCCGCCGCGTTCTACCCCGCGCCCCTCCCCGACTCTTAAAGTTCCTCCACAACATTATCCGAGACGTCCTCCACCCACTCAACAATCTCCCGCGTGACCCGCGTGCCCGTCTTCACGATGTCCCTCTGCAGGTGGCTTGTCTGATCCAGCATGCCGACCATAGTGTCAACAGAGTCAAACTTGTCATACAGCGCCTCCCGCATTCTCCTGAAGTACGGCCTGTCGATCGAGTCGGTACCGTCGGGCAGTTGGTCAATCGATTCGCTTATGTAAACCTGCAAGTCTTCCGAAGACCGGACCATGCGCGCCATCTGGACGTGCACGGATCGTTGCATTTGCATGAGCCTCTGTGCGTGTATGTGAGTGTCTGCTTGCTGGTTCTGGGGCTACGTACGCGGATTTCGCGGCGCAGGGCTTTTGTGCGCGTTTCGAGGGGTGGGAGAACGTGGTCGACGAAATATAACTTTGGGTGGGGACGTTCCTGGACTTCAGTGTTTGGAGTCGGTGAGTCTTCGTCACTGGAATGCTCTGATGCGGGTGTCGTAGTTTGCTCTGATTCGGACATCGCGGCTTCCTCGGATGCGGACATCCTATTCTGTGAACAGCGAGGTGTAGGATGTGGGATGCGGGTATTTGAGATTAAACTTAGTGTTGCGAATGCTGAGTCTGGCTTGGGGTAAGAGTGAAAGTTGGTCTTGCAGCAAGAGCGAGAGGCGGGGTGTTCCTATAGCTTCCACCTGCTGGGTCCTCCGATGGCACACTCGTATGTCCGGTACCGAAAGCCTAGAACTAGGACCCTGAGCCAGCGGGGAGCTAACTCCGGCGAGCCAGTTCTCTGCAACACCATCAGACGTCATGGAATACGATATCTCATTGCTGAACGACGGAACTGTGGTTGATTCATCAGCTAGTGCCTACGTTCCGGTACGCTTTGCTCCCAACATACTCGATCGCGCTGCTGGGAAGTCAAGCTAACGGCTCTGTCCGCGATGAAAGCCACTCGACCCCCTCCCCGACCCCGATGCCCAACTCTTCGCATCGTCATGGATCCTGACCTTCTGCCTTGCGACGTTTTCCGGTCGGAGAAGTGCCACGCACCCGGTTGGGCATCATCTTGACTGGGATCTTGGCAAGAGGCAATAGCATCCCTAATAGTTGAGGCCGCCGGGTGCTTGGCTCTGATGTATGGGGAGTCATCCGATGGATGCTCATATTTCCAGCGGTATCGACTCGCCGTGATTCCTAGAAGCTTTAGTAAGGCTAGATATCTTAGCTTCTAGGATAGCCTTGAAGGTGAGAACGTATCATCAGCTCGCAGCAGTGGTAGGAGACAATAGAGGGCGGAGCAGCAAGATTTGGGACATGGTGTTGTTGAGGAGCAGCAGCTGACGTTGCGCTAGGAAGTGACGTTGGTACCAGCGCCGGCCAAGCAAGTCGTTGCCCCCTATTCCAGGCATCAGAAGACGTCTGATAGCGCAACGACTTCTTTCACAAGCAGCTAAGCAGTCGACGACAACACTGAGTCCGTGCTTCTCAGCCGGGCCAATTCCTTCACCTCGTCCCGACGCTTCAAGGCCATTTTGATATGAATGGGGAGAACCGACCAAAAGTGAAGATTGTCATCTTGATCCGGTTCTAGAGGTGAGAATGTTGGAGATGCCCTTCCAACAGGAAGGACGGACGGCCAACCTCACGGTTGTCCACGAACATTGATCACGAAGCTCATCACAGCCACAACACCCCATCACCCAACCACAAAGAATCCAAGAAAACAACCTTGTATTTTTACCCATCCCCCTCCATAAAACTACCATTAAGGAGCGGCCGTGCCACCATCCGTCCATCAGCATCATCAGCATCATCAAAAAAGAACCAACACGTCAAAAATGTAATCAGAGAAAGTCAAGAAGCGAACCCGCTCGCGTCCACGCACGGAGCTTGCCGTCACCTCACCTCGCCCCGAACACACCCATTTACCAGCCCGACCCGTAAGACCCAGCCGAGGCGGTGCTCGACGCGCCGCCACCCGTCCCAGAGCCAGACGCATGCACGCCCGAGCCCTCCGTGCACCCCTCGCCCGAGGAGCCCTCCGCGCACCCCGAGCCGGTGGACCCAGTACCGCAGCCCGCGCCACCCGCGCCGCCGGCGCCGCACCCGCCGGTGTTGGACCCAGTGTCGGTACCCGCACACGACGTAACGGTGCTCACAAACGTAGTCGTAAACGGCACATTGCTCGTAACCGTTGCAACGCTCTCACTAGCAATCGCCGTGACGACCGGGACATCCGAGCTCTCGACGATGGTGGTGGTGAACTCCGCCTCGACGGGGGTGACATAGCTGCTGGTCACCCAGTTGGTGACGACGACGGGCGAGGAGGTGACGATGGTAGACTGCACCGTTTGGGTCAGGACGGAAGTCGCGCTGCTGAGGACGGCGGTGTAGGTCGTGGCGGTCACGTAGATGGTGGCGGTTTGGACGAAGACGGAGGGGCTGGCGCCTACGCTGGTGCCGGTTGAGAGGGCGGTCAGGCAGGCGCCGCCGGTGGTGGTGCTGCTGCTGCCGCCGCCGCCGTAGGACCAGGAGCTGCCGGCGCTGGACCCGCTGGTGTCGGTGCCGCTAGTGTCGGTGCTCGAGCCGGAGCCCTTGGATCCGGACGAGGAGCCCGAGTCGCCGTAGCCGCCGGGGAGGGCGAAGGCGGAAGACGCCAGGAGGGCGATGATGGTGGTTGAGAAGAACATTTTGAAAAGCGAGTGAATGTGGTTTGAATGTGAGTGAGTGTAGTTGTGGCGGTGCGCTGGCTGTGCGTGCTGGGTGGATTGGAGTGAGGGGTGAGTGGTTTATATAGACTTCTGCTCTCACTGCGGATGCAGTGCTGGCGAGGGGGAGGAGGAGCAGAAGTGATGCCCGATGATGTCGATACCTGCTGCTGCGCTGAGTTGGCAGACACTCCACCTCCCTCTCCGCAATACCGTCGCAAATGTCAATAAACCATGCATGAGGTTGCAGCCCGCAACGTAAGGCCGTTCAGCTCCCCGAACTCCCCTCCAACTCTGCCCTGACAGCACCAGCAACCCTCCCCGAGCCCTACGGCCCCGTCTCCTCCCCTCCCACCACTCCTCCAGCACCTGGGCGAGGAGTTCGTCCACTCATGCAGCACGGTGCCTGCCCGGGCGCAGGTCCTGCAGAGCGGGGAGCGGCAGCGAATGGCGTAGCGGAGGTGCCCTATTGCCGGGGGCGTAAGGATGCAAGGCGGACGTACGATGTCGGGTGCGTCGTTGGTATACGAAGCGAGGAGGTTGGCATGCGGGTCGTGGCTTTGGGGAAGTGGTTGGTAGGTGAAGCTATGTTGTGGGGATGCTGTGCGCGGGGTGTTCGTTGCATGAAGTAGTCGTACAGGCCAGGTTGCTAGGCGGGGTGAGACAGGACTCTGTGAGTGCTCTGGAAAATACGTAATGAGAAGCTTTACCCGCGTGTGGCAGTCCATTGTGTCATCGGTGATGCTAACTCACGTCATTATAATCCGAGCAATTGATCAAAATTCAGCAGTGATAGTAGCGGAGTGAGGTTGAGGTTAAGGTGATGTCAACCAAACAGACGTACAACGTACCAACTAGGAAAACACTCACATCCAACCAGTTCCCAGCTTCCCTTCACAGCGTCCACTAGCAAGGCCGAGTGTAACCCCTCGTGGCATCCGCAAATCCACTAAACCTACGTCGCCCTGCATGTCCTACAATGTCGTACCTGGCTCGCACTCCGGCCCCCCGGCCAACACATATATCGCCAGCGGACGACGTTGAACCTCACATGCCGTGCAGAGCGCCGCAGGCACTAGAGGATTCCACCCGCAACGGAACAGTAGCTCCGATCCATTTGATCGCCCATCGGCATCTCGTCTTCCGATCCACACGCCACAAAGATCGTCCTGAGCACCCATACCAATAACCCACCCCGCGTCACCAGCTTCTATTCTTACCTACAAACCCGTCCCGCTATCCAGGTCCACAGTGCGGGAACGCGACCTCGCGCGGCTGGAGCCGATCCCTCCCAGATGACATGGCGGACCCCTGGGCAGCGTCGTGCAACCATGCCACCGGAGGCCAGAAATATGTGCCGCTGAGCGCGTAGGACGGCACACACCGCGGGGACTCTGAGCTCCTCAGGTTGCTGCAGTGCAGATCGTGCTGCAGCACTGCATGGAAGCTCATGGACTATGGTAAACATTCAGAGTACATGTGACGTTATGATTGAGGCTGAGGTGGTGCGGTGCGGCGGCGAGGCCTGCCCAAGGCGTAAACGGCATTTGCTGTGTGTCTGCATGTCTGCGTGTCTCTACGTGTCTCTGCGTGTATTTGCGGTTGAGCTAGAATATTGCTTCCAGCGTTGTTCCCATGCGATGTCACGGACTGAGGTACGAGTTACGCAGTGGAAGCTTGTGTGGTTGTGTGCGAGTGCTCAGCCTCTGCGGCCGAGGACGGGAGCTACGTTAGCATACACCTATGCCTTGCGTAGGCCAACGCGCATATGGCCCTTTCCCGGCCTGTTTGCGCGGAAGTAGAATGGGACAAAGTGGAGCTCCTTCACTGGCGATTCCGGCGTCGTGCGAGCTTTCGTCGCCGGCCGCTCCTCCTCTTCCTCCTCCTCCTCCTCCACCACCACCTCGGCCATTTCCTGGCCCGGAAGGTGACCCTCCTCAGTTTCAACGAACCGAAACTGACCCCGAGCAGTAATTCCGACGTACTCCTCCTTGGTCACTTCGTCAACCTTCCTGGTTTCAGTGAGACATGCTGCTTCGTCGAATATCAGCGACTTGAAATGATCGTCGACCCACGGGTTGTCGCAGTCTTCGACGCAGTAGACAAGCGGGCCTCGAGCAATTGCCACGACATTTTGGTTCGTAAAGGGATGCGGACTGACGAGTCGCGGCTGCATCGGAACATGCAAGCAGAATTCTGAATGCTTCGCCAGCCACTTTGCAGGCAATTTGAGGTATCCGCGGTCTGTCACGATGGTGGGGAGCATTGGGGTGACCTGTACTCGTTAGTACGCCCCTGAAAATGCGTGAGCCTCGTACCGTCCAGCCCGTAGCCCAGGATGGAGTCCTGAGGTAAATGTCGACGGAGACTTTCCCTGTGATTTTGCAGTTGAACTTGACCTTTCCTTCCCAAGGCCAGTTTGACTCTTGCTCTAGCTGGACAACTCTCATCAGTCCGACTGAGTAGAATAAGGAGGCAGATTCATAGAGGTGGATGTATATTGACACCTCGTAAGGGCTGTGCACGTAAGCATGCCAGATGAAACCCCCCAGTGAGCCCAGCAGTCTGGCAACATTCATCGGACAGCAAGCGCAGTTAAACCACTTCTTTCGTTCCGAGAGCGCCCCGTCACTGGAGGCTAATTGGTTCGTGTAGGTAAATTGCAAGCCGTCGCAGGACATACCCCCGAGGACGGTGTTGTAGAGACACAATTCCATGACGTCGGAATACTTGCCAGATTGTGCGATCTGCACTGTCAGCATCACCTTTCCCCGGGAGCCGAACATACATGTAGCATTCGCTCTGCGAGCAGTATCACCCCCACCGAGGCACAGGTCTCGGCATAGCACCCGCCCTCATCGCTGGACTGCGGAAGGGAATAGTCGATGCCAAAGCCTTCCCACTGATCGACACTCCCGATGCCGCCTGTCAAGTACATCTTTTTCTCCACCATGTTCTTCCACAGCCTCGTTAAGACGTCGCAGTATGGACCTATCTCATCATCATTTCCGCTTGTCTGGCCCACGTCGGCAAGACCAGCCAAAAGGTACATTGCCCGCACCGCATGTCCCTCGATGGTATGCTGTTCAAGCAAAGGCTTGTGAGCCTGCTGGTACGAGTACGCACGGCGGGTAGGAAAGTATGTCGGCCGCTCGAAGAGCCGCTCACCGCGCTGCTCTGCCTCCCAGTCGTAGTAGTGCTTCCCATCCACGCCGGCTGGGTTACCGCGTTCGGTCAGGAAGAAGCGAGCGAGCGCCAGGTGTTTTGGGTTGTTGGTCAGTTCAAACAACCGGCAGAGGGCGAGCTCAATCTCGGGGTGCCCTGGGTAGCCGCGTATCTGGCCTTCTGCAGGACCGAAGGTTGCGCAGAGAAGGTCGACGTACTTCAGAATTGGCTTCATTAGATCCGAGTTCCGGAAGTACTCTTTATGGGCTATTGCCGCCTCAATCAGGTGTCCCGCGTTGTATCTTCCTCTCAGTCTTGCGCGCGGTGGTCATATGGATCACTTACAATTCATGCATGTCCCGTAGGTTGGTGAACCGCTTGCCTGGCTCCATGAGCGTGTAATGCAGATTCAAATATCCATCTTCATGTTGGTTCGCTCTCAGCATGTCAACTAGCTCCGCAATCCCGCGCACAAGCTCTTCGTTCTTCCGCTCATAGAGTGAATAGCACGCCGCTTCAATCCACTTGGCTATATCGCTCTCCCAGAACAAATGATACTGGGCGTCGCCAATGGGCCAGCGCTCGGGGTCGAACTCCCATTTGTGGTCGTAAGCCTCGAAGTAGCCCCTTTCGCGGAGCACGTGAAGCTGATATGGGAGGGTGTTCTTGAATACGGCGGACCGCTTCTTCGCGAGGAACCCCGTTGAGAAGGTGGTATGCGTGCCCTGGAATGCAGTTTGTGGGTGTGTCATCTTGTTTGCACTTTCAGTCGGAGTACGTTGCATAAGTTGGGAAGAGGAGGTTGGAATAATGACTTTTGGCACGTTTATAAGTCGACCGGTTGAGGTGGAAGGCATGTCCCTTGACGTCTGGATAGGGATCGGCGATTCCCACCCCGCCCTTGATATTGACCCGCCCAGTCTGAAGGCATCGGTAGTCCTCAAGAATAGATCGGGGCATCCACTCGAGAAAGGCGCAAGAACGACTTGATACAGAAGTGGCTTTGTCCAAAAGGCTTAATTCAGCCTCATTCAACGACTGTCTGGGCTGGTGATACCTACCGGGCGCCGCAAGGCGTCTCAAAACAAACCCAACTCCGACGATCGCGCGTCATGAAACTCAGACCGGGCAGCGGGGCTATCCGAGCGTTCAGTTCAGCATGCATGGAGGTCCAATCTCAGCAGTAGAAACCGAAACAAGCCGCAGCTCAAGCACATCGTCCATGTAATCCGCGTGCAAGGCCGCCACAAACCCTAACGTCATATCTAGCGGCAAGCAGGCTCCGCGCCAAACGCCTCAAACCACAACCACCTTCCCCCTCAGCCCCACCCCAAGCGCCTTCCCAGCCGCCCAACCCAGATACGCACCCGTCACAATCGTACAAGGCCACTTCTGCCACTCACGATCCCTAAAACGTCAGCCCGGAGCCCGCAAAAACGAGCCCACTCACCAATCCAACGGGATCGGGATCGCCCCAATCCACACCCCCAGCAGCACTCCCACCGCCGCACCGTACACCTCGTCCATGGGCATCAGCAGCGCGGCCACGGCCCGCCATCGCTCCGCATCCACGCCGTGCACGTACACGAGTGGCACGCCCGCCAGCAGCGCCATGTGTGCTGCGCAGGCGAGCGTCTCCGGGATGTGCGTTGTGATCGGCGCGCCGAAGAGGACGAGGGTGATGGCGAGGACGGCTGTGCCGAGGGAGAGGGAAATGATGAGCGCGATGAGCGCGGTCTGAGTGCGTTAGATGGGTACGCAGCGAGGGATGTCACGTACGCTCAGCCGTGGAATCCAGTCGCCATGTCTAGACTTCTTGCGCTGGACCGCCTTCGCTGGCTGTGCTTTGGAGTTCGAGTTCTGCGCTGAGAGCGGGAGGCAGAGCACTGCGTAGAAGACTTGGAGAGCAGCTGTGAGGGGAAGGAGTGTGAGGAGTGCTGGTGCGGGGGCGGCTATTATGGAGCTGAAAGAAGCGGCGTAGGCGGAGAGGAGGAGTGGAGGATAGGCGATGGAGACGAGACGCGCGAGGCCGGGTTGCGGAAGGGGGAGAGGAGAGAAGTCGGACGGCGCCGGAGGGGTAGGCGCGGAGGGTGAGGATGGCATGCTTGCAATGGCGATTGCGGAAAGAAGGACGTTGGCTGTAGAGACGGTTATGATGGCATTGTTCGTGCCGGTTGGCGCTGGTGAAGTGAAACTCAAGATGGTTGTGCGCGTCGCCTTTGGATGTGGAGGGCGTGCGGCGTGAAGCTTCGCGCACCCCGGTTTGGACATCTTGGCAGCAGGTGCTAGAGTAGCCAATGAACGACGCTCAAAGCATATCACATTCTTGGGTCGAAGTTCGAGAAGAAGCTTAAAATGGAGATGGAGAGATAGGTGGAGATTCAGCTTCCTTCTGAGACAGCATTCGGCTACATAACTGCTGTGGTAGAAGGCCCGATATGGTATTTAGAACCAAAGCACTGATCTCCTCAACTGCCTCATTCTTCAAGAGAATGCTCGCTCAGGTCTGAGGAGCCAGATTCCGCAGCGACAGGTCGTAGACCACGTCCTCACACTCTTTGATACGATACTTAATGCCATCACTGCGTTTCCGCAAGATGTCATTCTTGAGGTTGAGAATGCCGAAGCCGGCGTGGACATCCTTGATAAACTGGTTGATCTCCATCGGACGCTTGTAGTCGCCCAGCGTAACACAGTTGCGAGACAAGCGAGCCAGTTCGTCGATGAGCGTTATCAGCGCGAGAAGATACTCCTCAACCGTAAGGTGGAAGGCGTCCCTGTCCTTCAGGTTGACGGGTACCTTTAGGATGTCCCCGACTTCCTCGATCGTAAACAGTTTACCGTTGTGCTGGAGCCATCCGGCGAAGAGGATAGTGAAGCACTGGATGACATGAGCGGAGCTTGAAGTGCGAGAAAAGACCTACGGCGTCCTGCATATGACGTGTCCAGATGTAGTTGAACTTGTAGTACGGCTGCTGGGAGGCAGTCTCAGAGAGCTTTGCGATGGTGTTGATCAGCTCTTTGATAGTGATTTCGGCGGCACCGGTGACCTCGCCAACTAGATTTATCAACGCCGCCCGCGTCAGGCTGTATCATACTCACTACGAGCTGCAGGCGTAGAGTGAGCTCTGGACAAGATTGCTAGCGCGAATTTTGCTGTGCGATCGTCAGCCTTGACGACAACTTCAGATCACGATGTACTTGCTTTGCTTGTCGAGCTCTTGTATGATATCACGCACTGCCTGTCGGCATTAGTTCTAGCTCCCATCTACACTGGGGGAAGTATCGCACATTGCGGAAGGAGTCTTCCTCATCGATCTTCGACTGGAGATTCGCGAAGATGACGGGATCGACCATCTGCGATGCGGTGGCCATTTTGACAGTAAGGACGAATGGCGCACAGTAGAGGGGGAGAGAGAAAGGTGATGTGGTCGTTGAATGAAGTTGGTGTTGGGTTGGTGTTGTGAAGACCCTTGGGCGTTTGCATCATCACTGCTATTATCCTATTTTCATCCCGCATCAACGGCAAACACAATACAGTTCACAATGCGAACTGCCACGTCTGATGTATCCGTCTTATTAACGACCCACAATCGTCTGAGACTATCTTCATCATTTTGGCTGTATTTGGTCGCGATGTTGAAATTTCCGACCAGACGACGGGTTGAGCCAGAGCAGGTCCGGGCTTGGCATCCGATTTCAACGACGCCACTGATATCACGACCAAACATCATGATCGGAGCGGTCCCCTAAAGCTTACTGTGTATAGAGCGAGTTGTCCCTACCGACAGACCGGGCGTTATCATTCATGGGGTGCTCGCTAGGGAAGGTGATGCTCCGGCTGAGCTGCCGGGTTTCGATATACATGGATACCGTGCCGCGAAGGTTCAACCAGGGTTTTGCAATCATCAAAGACGATAGCTGTCTACTTATCTTGAGCCAGACACCTTCCTCTCTCATCACTTTATCTCTCGGACGATACCGTTGAGGACCTCCCATAGCGCTGGAGCCAATCAAAAGTCGACATGATATGAAACTCTCCGTTCCCGCTTGACTGGATGCCGGCAGGTTAGATGTCTGACACCATGCGGCCAGCATCAACGACATCCATTCATCACAAACAACAATCACAAAGGCGTGCCAACAAACACCAATCGCTCAAGAAGGGCCATTCGACATGGAAAATGAGTACCGGACATCAAGTCTTCAAAGGGGCTAACCATCACATGCCAACCACGGCCGTGTCCGCGCTATGCAATGCCGAAAGAACTAAAAATCTTGGAAAAGCTGGAATAGCATCGCCACCCCGACGAACGCTGACTTAACTTCACCCCTTTAACGTGCTTCCTAAGCACCTGTGTCGCGCATCACGTCCGCCCTAAAAGGTGCAAATCAGCAAGCTAACACTGCAAGCCTTGAACTGGCCCGTTAATTCCTTGAGTCATGATAACTACCAGCGGAATTGACGGATAGCTTCATCCCAGCCACGAGGCGACTAGAAATGCGGAGTAAACAGTGCCTTGCCGTAGCACAGGGACCACCCTGCATCAACGGCGCGGGAGTACCCTTCCGGTCTAGCCCAAGCCCCATCCCCGCACATGATCCTTGAGAACGAGTGCACACTAACTGCTACTTAGCAAACAAAATGAATAGCCGGATCATGGCTCTGTGGGAGCCGCGTCGCCATGCATCCGGGATTGCGAGCAATACGACTGGCTCGATTCCATGCCGGTGTCCTGCTAGTTACGCGTCAGGACTGACGTACGTTGGGAGGGGATTGCGCTCGGCATCGCCACCTTTTGCTTCCCTTTGCAATGCCTCGAATTGAGCCGCGCAAAGCTAACAACCGGTCCAGAAATGTGCATCGAGGCTGAGGCTCGAGAGCCAGAATTGCGGCCCGCGAGCCAGTCGGATGAAAAAAACGATGAAACTCCCCCCTCGAGCCAATGGACCGCAAGACATCCCAAACCACTCAACAATGCATCCCCATTCCAAGGATCACCACAACCGGGCATCCCCCATTGGAAGCCTCCGCAGACACACCGTAATGCCCACCCAACCAAGTCTGCCAACCGCCCACCACCCACCGAGCACACAAACAGACTCCATCTCCGATCCCCCCCCAACCCCAGCCGTTAGCCCGCGCCCTTCTCCAGCTTTTCTCCCAGCCTAGGTCCTTTCTCGGCCCACTCGCCGCGCTACAGAAACCGGGGAAAGCGACATTGCTACGGGACTAAGCCGTTAGCTAGCTCCCCTATCCCACTTGCTGCTCGGCTCTCAGGCACACCCTGGACATGTGCTGCTCTGGCAACATGCAGGGCGTGCGGTATATAGGTCGCTTCGCACCCTGCGTCGAGGCGGATCCCCAACCGCAACACTCTCTCCAAATCATACTTCCACTATAACCACACACCGCGTCCATTCGCTCCACCCGCAACAATGAAGTTCACCGCCTCTGCCGTCCTCTTCTCCCTCGCCGCCCTGACGCTGGCCGCTGACCTCCCCGCCTGCGCCGTATGTCCCACACTCACCCTCCAAACTCCGTCCTAAACCCCCCCCTAACACCCCCCCAAGACCTCCTGCTTCGAGAAAGCCATCGCCAGCTCCGGCTGCACCGCCGAAGACCGCACCTGCCAGTGCACAACCGGCAAAGCCGCCATCACGGCCAGCGCCACGCCCTGCGTCGCCACCTCCTGCTCGGCCTCCGACCTGCAAGCCGTGCTCGCCTACACCGACGCCCTGTGCAAGGAGGCCACCGAATCCTCCAGCTCGGCCCCGGCCTCGAGCGCCTCGAGTGCCGTGTCCAGCGCCAGCGCGGCGGCGAGCTCCGCTGTCTCGGCGGCCAGCTCCGCGGCGAGCAAGGCCAGCAGCGCCGTGAGCAAGGCGTCGTCTGTTGCGGCGAGCGCGTCGAGCGCGGCGGCGTCGGGGGCTAGCTCTGCTAGCAGCTCCGTTGCGACGGCGAATGCGGCGGCCGGCCTGAAGGGGATGGATGTTGCGGCGCTGGCGGCGCTGGCGGCTGGTGTGTTTGCTTTGTAAATAAATATGTTGATGGGTGGATGAGGGGGTTTAGGGTGTGTGTAATGTAGGGTTTAATTTCGTAGCTGAAAAGCGCCTTCGTTCTCAATGCTTTTGTGCCCTCTATACTGCTGGTGATGGTGCTGCCTGTTGAATTGGTTTGTGTCGCGTTCTGCATGGCCACTGTTCATTGTCCTTGATTGTGCCCATGGCTCGTGTTGGCGAAGCCTGTGGATTCCTGAAGGGAACTGGATCCTATCCCGGTATACGAAAGCTGGGAAGAAGTCGGGTCGACCTCATAGTGAAAGGGTGACCAGGACCCTCCATCCTGTCCCATGGCAAAAAAAAGATTCCATAGCTCGAGGTTAGTCTGCGACACGATATTTGGCCATTGAGCGCATAGAAGGGACGACATGTTGCCGGCTTTGAGGAAGCAAAGTGGTGCAGAGGGGTTGAGGCGAGGCGGCGAATACTGCGGATGAAGTCAAGTTAAATAGTGAAGTGCAAGCTGCCGTGGTTATGGATGCTGACGGAGGGACGCAATCCATGGGGTCTCGCACGTCAGTCTTGGCCCCTTGATTATGAGACATCCAGTCACACAGCGCTCATGCTCGCTCGAAGCAATGCCCTATCACATCCGTATGCCTTCTGCAGTTGGACGTAATCGCAATTGATCGCAATTGATCACGTCAGACACACCAAAGACAGAAGACTGCACGGGATTCATACAATCACCTCTACCTCTATCATATTTTGTACATCCAGGCCCTCCCGCTCAAAGCCAGTCTAGCAATCCGCCAGTCCAGCCTTTACTCCTCCTCGGCAAACTCAGCACGCCCAGCCTTAGAATTGAGATACTCGTTCCTGTCCACATTAGCCTCGGCTCACTTCCCCCATCGCCCGACATACCGCTCAATAGCCCAGCCCATCAGGTAGTACCCAGCAATGAGCGGCGGCGCCCAGTAGAGAACCTGCTGGCGCGTGCGGCGGAAGACGTTGAAGATGGCCGCATGTGCGGTGCCGGCGAGCGGGCGCTGCCGGTTGGGCGAGAGGGAATACGTGATGATGCCCTTCTGCGGGGGGGAGCCTGCGGATGTAAGTCGGAGAACTCAATTGCTGCAGTCGGATATGCCCATTGGGCAATTGGGCATAGTATGCGTACCGAAGTCGCCCCACGGGCCGAGAAGCCTGCGCATTGTTAGCTGGAGTCCGGATCATGCCGAGCGATTGCGGCCGAGCGGCAACGGAGACGTACTGGCCGCTAGTTCTTGCGCCGCCACCACCCATTGTGTGCGTGTGTATGCAGAAGACGATGTGCGTAAATTGGGAGTCGAGAGGGTTGATAGAGGGTGCTCGGGTGTCGGGAGTGACGATGTGGGCGGGTCAAAGTCGTTGCAGCTTCAACCCCGGGCCAAGTTTTTCCGGCCCCGGCCATTTTCGGAATTGTCCTTGACGTCTCACGAAAAGCTACCCCATCTCGCCGCAAACACCCCCCTCCTAACCCCCACCAATTCACACCCGCACAATGGCCAACGCACTTGGAGCGCTCTACAAGCTCGCCGTCCCCGCGGCGGTCGGCATATCCCTCGCCCAGGCCTCCATCTACGATGTCAAGGGCGGCACTCGCGCCGTCATCTTCGACCGCATCAGTGGTGTCAAGGAAACGGTCATGAACGAGGGGACACACTTCCTGGTACCTTGGCTGCAGAAGAGCATTATCTTCGATGTGCGTACGCGGCCGCGCAATATCGCCACTACCACGGGGAGCAAGGACATGCAGATGGTGTCCCTGACGCTGCGTGTGCTGCACCGGCCGGAGGTCAAGCAGCTGCCCAAGATCTACCAGGTAGGCTCCGGTCTCCGCCCTAACCCCCCCTGAGCTCGAAGCTGACCTAGCGGCCCAGAATCTCGGCTCCGACTACGACGAGCGCGTGCTCCCTTCCATCGGCAACGAAGTTCTCAAGTCCATCGTCGCGCAATTCGACGCCGCGGAGCTGATCACCCAGCGCGAGGCCGTCTCCAACCGCATCCGCGACGACCTGACCAAGCGCGCGCAGGAGTTCAACATCGCCCTCGAAGACGTGAGCATCACGCACATGACCTTCGGCAAGGAATTCACCCGCGCAGTCGAGGACAAGCAGATTGCGCAGCAGGAGGCCGAGCGTGCACGGTTTATCGTCGAGAAGGCGGAGCAGGAGCGCCAGGCCAATGTCATTCGTGCGGAGGGCGAGGCTGAGGCTGCGGACACTATTAGCAGGGCGGTGGCGAAGAGCGGCGATGGGCTTATCATGATCCGTCGTATTGAGACACAGAAGGATATTGCGCAGATGCTGGCGAATAATCCGAATGTCGCGTATCTGCCTGGTGGCGCGTCTGGGGAGGGCAAGGGGAGCAGCATCTTGCTGGGCGTGCGGTAGATGGGAGCGTTGGGCGTTTCGGTTGGGCTCGGGGGGCGGATCCCGCGAGTGTAAAATATCCTACTCCGCTGAAAGCTACATGGATTTGTACATGACATGAGCAAGAAGAATCAATGAATTCCCTCCACTCGAATGATGATGGCGATCGGTGATCGATGGCCGTATGATAGGTGGGCGCGGCTTTGGGGTAGAAGGAGCGCTCGAGGATGGCATACGCAGTAGAGCTTCGCTAAAGATGGAAATCGAGCGACTTGCGAGTATTCCGGGAGAGGGCGCGGAGGTTGGCAATAACTCCCGATAACCTTAACGCAAGGCGTCCTCGATAATGCAAAGCGTCCAGTAGGAAGACGTTGTGGATTGAGAGAGACCGATCAAATAACACGTGACTTACTCTGCTCCTTTCACTTCACATCGCAGCTGATGTTTGCTCAAGCCTATGCTTCCATTAAGATCTAACAAGTTACTGGCACCGTAAGAAAGACCGCTTACTGCAGTGCAACGCCACAGAGGAAGGAAAATAGCCGACCATATCCGAACCGCGCGGCCCAGACAAACAAAATGGTTTCAACACCGCGACCTGTCGCTCCCTGACGCCGAATCCAGTAGGCAAGCAAGTATGGCAAGCCCGAGGACCTGGTGGACCAGCTCAGCCACCTGGACTTGCTGCTCCTTGAATGACGTTGAATGGCCGATCTGCATACGCTTCCGGGCGTCGAGAACGGGTTGCAGGATTAGATTCAGGTCGCGGGATACGCGGGCGAGAGATAGTAGCGTGCTATCTGGGAGGAAGAGCATGATGAGAGAGTGGTGTTCGACTGGAAGATAGCTTAGGTGTTCGAATGTCTGGTAATGGTCGAACGGGAGCCATATGGCAGGTGAAGGCGGCTCAGAGACAGAAGGAGCGCTTGAGGATAGCATCGAGCTTCGCTAAAGATGGAAGTCGAGCTACTTGCGGGTGCTTGGTGTAGATTCTGGGAGAGGGGACAGTGGCTGGCAATAACTCTCAATAACTCGAGGCGTCCATTAGGAAGATGTTGTGGATTGGGAGAGATCTACCAATAACACGTGACTTACTCTGCATCTAAACCTCACGGATCGAGACCACTCACTCGTGCTACTCTCCCAGCTGCTGCTGACAGGGTGGAAGTCTGAGCTACAAGCTCGTAGCGGTTGCTATGAAGGCAAGTCTGAGACCCATCCTTCCTCTCGCAGTCAGGAAGCCCATCACAGTGTCACAACCTCACATCTCAGCATTAAAGCAAATGAACAAGTCATAATCCATCCCCACCTAAACGCCAAAAATCATATCATACAACATCGGCTTCAAGCCCTCCCCAGCACTCCGTCCAAATAAACTCAACTCCTTCCTCCCTAGTGGAAACAAGCCACCCCAAGGCGGCACCAAAAAACCAGCAGTGAAGCCGTGAACAAATTGTATCTCTAACCAAAAAGCAATGGTCAGAAAGTGGTGGGCGGGTGGCGCAGCTTCATCGGCACGGGGGCGTATTGCGGCGTCGATGTGAAATGGGGGAGGGAGGCGGCGTTGAAGGATGGCAGGGCTGGTTCGACTGGCTTCGTGTCCTCAGCCGATTGAGTGACAATGACGGGCTTCGGCTCCTCGACGGGCTTGGTTTCCTCGACGAGCTTCGGCTCCTCGACGGGCTTGATCTCCTCAACGGGCTTCGGCTCCTCAACCAACTTCGTCTCCTCAACCGGCTTGCTCTCCTCGACGGGCGTCGGCTCCTCAACCAACTTCGTCTCCTCAACCGGCTTGCTCTCCTCGACTGGCTCAGCCTTTTCTTCAACCTTCTCCTCCACTTCAACAATCTCCTTCCCGACAACCCCAGGCACAATCCTCTCCTCATCAACATTCATATCATCCTCCGTCGCCGAGAGAAAAAGACTTCTCGGGCGCGGAGGTCCCTGATACCCCTTCTTCTCCCTCGGCTTCTCCACCTTCTCCTCCTTCTTAGCCATCTTCGCCGGCACCGCCGTACTCGCACCAGTACGTCCCACCGCCCCGTCCCACGTCCGCACCTTGTCCAACCCCTTCTGCGCAGGAGGCGGCATCTCCTTCTCAGCACTAACAACCCTCCTCTCCGACACACCCCTCGTCCAAGCAGGCGCAGCCGCCGAAGCACTCGCCGTCGCAGCACCCCCAAGACTCAACCGTTTCCTCTTCTCCAACACCTCCGGCCCCTTCGCCGTAATCCCCTCCAACGTCCTCCTAAACTCCCCATCAAGCACCACACTCCCCTGCAGCCCACTCCCCCTCCTCAATGGCGGCGGCGGGGGCGGCATCTCCCCGCCCTGCCCCAACCCCTCAACCATACTCACCCTGCTAACCACACTCCCTGTCCGCACCAATCCCCGCTGCGGGCCCGCCTGCGCCGCCACGCCCTCGAATCGCGCCAGTTTCGCCGCGACACCCCCTTGCAGCTTCTGCAGCTCCGCGGGCCGGGACCCGGCACTTCCGTTCTTGGCCTCTAGCTCACGGAGCCAGGACAGGCGCTCGCTGAGGCGTGCAGCCGATGGGGTCGTGCGCAGCGTGGGCGTCTGCGACGGGGCCGGGCGAGTAGCCGAGACACTGCGTGCGCCGGCGGGACTGGGCTGGCGCGCGCGCGTGGCAAGCAAGGTGGGGTCGGCGATGGAGTGCCGGTTCGAGGCCGTGGTTGTGGGGGCGCGGTAGGAGGGGAAGGTAGTGGCGGTGGAGGCGGCGGAGGGGGGGATGGAGGAGGATATGCTGGGGGCGTAGGTGGTGGGCGTGTTGGGGACGGGTTTGATGACGCTGGGCTTGTCGTCCTTGGTTTCTAGTGGCTTGAGGAGGGAGTCAACGCGGATGCTGTGGCGGGGCTTTGGTGGGTCTATGGGAGGGAGGGAGACGGGAGTGGGTTGGGCGCGGGGTTGTGATGCTTGTTGGGGTTGGGCGCGGGGAGGGCTCCGCGTGGCTTCGAAGTCGCGGGGACGGCCTCGTGGAGCCTCGGGGAGGGTGAGCGTGGGGTAGCGTGCGTTTGCTGGTCGAGCGGGAGCCGGAGACTTGCGCGGACGGTCCTCTGTCCTTTTAACTACAAATCGTCAGCAGAGCACAGCGCAAGATGGACGAGTCCACGCACCAGGCGTAACAGGCGTCTCCCTCCTCTCCTCCCTCCGCTCAACCCTCTCCTCCTTCTTCACCTCCGGCTTCTCCGCCTTCGCAACTGGCTTAACCTCTCCCGCGTCAAACCCCTTCCAAAACCCCTCGCCCCTCTCAAGCTCCTTCTCCAAATCCTCCAACGAGCCAAAATCCAGCTTCAGCTCAAACACATCAGGCGGCGCATGCCACTCCGCCGGCTTGCGCCTGCCCCATCCCCTCTTCTCTTCCTTCCCAGTACTCCGTTTACCCCCTCCGCCACCCACCAGCTTGCGCAGTTTCTGGCCCAGCGTCGGCATGGCGTGTACTGCGGAGTGGCGGGCCTTCGAGAGGTCGGCCATGGTGTGCATGCGGGGGGGTGAATATAAGAGAACGCGTGTTCTGTGCGACGGAGAGGTAATATAGCGTAGAGAGCGTGTGGTTTAAGGAAAGTAATGTGCGTTGTGTGCGCGGCTCTGAGCGTTCGTGTCAAATTGGGGAAAGGGGGTGTGAAACGTGGTCTACAGAACGCGGGAAATGAGCGTAGCCCTAAGGCTGTAGAAATAGTAATGAGTGCGAGACTGAAGGGAATAAGTTATCAGATGATTAGGTGGAAGGTGGGAGTGAGTGGAATTGAGAGGACATTGTTTCCTCTCACTCGACGACTTCTGGGGAGGATTGGGGAAGAGGGGGGTTTTGGCTTGTCTATGCCAGACGCACAAAGGGAGATGGGGGGGTGTTGGGGTTTGTTTAATCGCGGTTTGAGCGTATACACGGAGTGGCCAATTGGCGCGCTGCACCCCCGTCCATCCGGCAACGCCACGAACGCGTTCCAGATGGCCGTGTCACGTGGAGAATGGGCGTTTGAGATGCTGCGATGAAGAGGTGAGATGCAAATGGTGATAGCGTGCCATATTATGCCGTGAGCAACGTCCGTTAGGCGTCTGTGAATCCTATCTCTAGCCCAAATCGTTTGAACGACACCGAGTTCGCATTCGCTCCTCCGCAGCAGGAGCTGCAGCCCTCACAGTCGCACACCCATTCCCTCCGACCCCACAAGTACCGTACACTCTCCCACCGCCGCCCTACTCGCGCGCGCGCTGCTTCCCGCGCATAATCCGTCTCCGCTGCGTCATCATATGCGAATACAGCACATACGAGCCTACCCTTATTAGCCCACGCAACACACCCATGCCACAGCCCAAACCTACCTGGAACATAAACCGCCAGCACAGCCCACAGCCCATACCCAAACAACGGGGACAGCTTCATAGCCGACGGGATGGCCTGGTACACGAGCCAGACCTCGCTGCTGATGCCGAGGGGGTAGAGCACGAAGAAGGCGTTGTACCTGGTTTGTCAGTACCGTCGGTGTAGTGTGTGGGCCTGGGGGGGGTGTACCTGAGCCACGAGAGCACGCCCGGCACCCGCCCGGTCAGGAAAAACACAAAGTACGAGTACCGCACCACCTCCGTCACGCTCCACGCTACCAGCATACTCATGTACCCCGCGCTGCCCGCCGCGACGCGCGGGAACACATCCGCGATGCCCCAGACGAGCAAGATGCGGCTCGCGACCTGCATAACCGTAGTCACAACCGGCGCGCGCACAATCCCTATCCCGCACCCATCAGCCATTGTCCACCAAACAGCCCTGCTTCTCACGAGCGAGCTCCCCAGGCCGACTCACCAAGCACCGAATGCGCAACCTCCAACAGCGCCAGCGTCTGCGTCCACTTCGTATACTCCCCAATGCCCGTATACACCCCGCGCGGCTCCCCCCCCAAAACGCCGATCTGCACCGTGCGAATCAGGACCCCCGTCCACAGCGCCGCGGACACGAAGTTGTACAGCGTGAGGTAGAGGGTGTTGAGCGGGGAGGCCGCAGTGCGCGGGGGCACCTGCGTGCGGGTTGGAGTCGCCATGTTCTTCTCTCGTCGAGATGTCGAGGGGAGGAGATGGGGGGAGAAGAAGTGGTCGGGAGCGGAGAGTCGTGGTGGTGAGTGGCCTTGTTGGGTGTTTGCTGTTGGCTACCTTTTTTGTCGTTGGGAGCTGTAGGCTTGGCACTTTACGTAGCTGTTGGGGCTAGCAGCGGCGGACTGGTGTTTGGTGTGGGCGGGCGGCGAATGTCTGTCCGCTGGGGGCTGTTGGCTACACTGCGGTATCTCTGGGCGGGGTAAACAAATAAACACGAAGGATGAATCGCAGTGGATAATTCTCATACTCCAAGTAATTTACGTTCCTCCCGCACGCTCCCGTAAATCCATCATCCATCGAGTCCATCCGTCCCAAGGCTGGCAAGTCGCAGCACGCTGTGATTGGCCCTCACCAGGCGCGACCCGTTCTCGAAGATGCAAAGCTACGTGTATCACAGTGAACAAACAGATTGAGCAGAGCCGCAACATGAAATTGGTATCTGGCATGGAGTCGTCCGCAAAAAGGGAATGACGGCCACCGTGACCGCTCACCGTGCGAATATCCGTTCTATGAGCCCATCTTCAACTCCGAGTCCTAAGCGCCCGACCCCCCCCCCCCCCCCTATCCACCATGAATGCAAGGATATAACTGCCGCCATACAAAGCAGCATCCCATGACCCGTACGCCGCATAAACGCGCAAGAGATAGCCTACCATCTCAGAGGAAGATCTGTATCATAGACGTCCGACTTATCACCCGGGTTTTACACCCCTCTACAACGCACTCCTTGAAGGGCTTTACATGCTGCGGCTCCTTGCTCTTCTTGGACCGTGTGATGGCACGGCTCTTCGTGCACTCGCCGCAGTACACCTGCTTGCGTTAGTGACAAGTGTGTGTCGCGTACTTGGCAGACTTACATGACCACATTTCTTGACAATCCACACCTGACGCTTGATGTCGGTCTCGCCCGTGCACAGCTCTTCGTCACAGTTGGGGCAGAGGAGGATGTCATCTTCCTCGAGGGACCGCGTGAACCCAGCCGGCGGCTTGGGTGGAGCTATATAGCTCGGTGTAACGGTAGGCGCGGGAGTCGAGGGCGCTCGCATAGGAAACCCTATGGAGTCATACTCCATATCAGGAGTGATGAACTGGAAGTTGTCAGGATCCGACCGCATGAAGCCTTGCGCCAATATCTGTCGGAAGATATGGTGAGCGTTCACGCCCTCCGCAAGACGATGGGTCTGCACCCAGAGCGGCGTCGGTACCGGAGTTCTACGTCTCTCGCGAACGAACTCCACGTCGGGAGAATTATCCTCCTCCGCATCGTCGACCGTTATGACAGGATGTGGAACCGCTGCAGGACGTGGAACCACCGGAGGTCGCTCGCCTTGAGGGGAGTCGTCGGACACCAAGTCGATGATCTCGCGAGAGAAGCGCGGCGGGCGCGAGGCGCTTCCGAGACCCGTGGGACTCGTAGGGTTCACATGGCGTGGGGCATTGGTGCCGGTGTTCACAACGACATCGTCTTCGTTGTCTTCGGTCAGATCGATGACGACAGGCGCTGGCTGTGCGCTGTTGCGAGGCTCGGGACGCTCCATGGCCGGAGAGGGGCGGCGGCGACGGGGCTCTGTGTTGTCGGTCAGCCACCGGATTGTCATGCCTCTTTCTGGATTCAATTGCGGATTGGGCAGTGGCAGGCGTAGCTGGCCTAAGGAGATGGTGTTATTGCGTTCCGCACCTGGCACCCTTAAGGAGGAAGAAGGGCTGGTAGACCGGCCTGCGTGGGTCCTGTTGCGGGACTCCATTTGCGAGTGTGTTCGCTGCGAGGAAGTCAGTTGGCGGGATCGCGGGGATAGGGAGCTGGTAATGCAGCTGTAAGAGGAGTGACAGACCTTGTTTCCCCGCGACCACAATGTCTGGTGAGGAGGTGGGGGGCTGTCCATGTTCCGCCGTCGGACGGTGCTGCAGCGAGCTGCGAGAGAGTGAAAGGGACCCTCCTTTTACAGCAAACGATCGGGAAGCGTATTCTTTGTGGGGATACGGTGCTGAAAAGCGGCGTTGGCGAGTCTGAGGGTTGGGTGTGGGGGGTTGTAAAAGGGACAGAGGCTGTGGAGGTGGTGAAGTGGGGAAGAGGAGGTTGTGAGTTGCGTGGTGTTGGTTGCTGGGTCTCGGTGGTGGCGGTAGTTGTTCAAGTGGTCGCCGTTCTGGGGGGTCTCACCCGCTCTCCCAAGCCTCTCGCTCTCTCTCACTTTCTTTGGGACGGGCAAGGTCCAGAGCCGTGCCACCCACACCACGTACACTTCCATCAACTTTGGGGGAATTCCAACTCACTCACGCACGTGATAGGAATTGGCCACACCCTTGGGGAGCAAGAATCGCAGCGACTCCTGCTGACAGGAGCAATCACATTACCAAGAAGCTTTTCCGCGAGTCGTCGGCGTTTAGCGAACTTATGCCCCTCTCCCGCCGCTGACGGCCGTCCGAAAAACTCGTAGCCATCCTCTCCGCAAAGACTTCGATACGGCACAGCCATGACTTTCTCGCATGGCCCTTGGCCCCTCGCTCACCACCCCTTCAGTATGGTTGTCCGTGAATCAGTTTGGACCGTGGAAGCCAGTTCCGACGCGTCTGATATGGATCCAGTGAGTCCTTCCGGCAACACCATAGACTTCTGGATAGAAATCGCAGATAGCCACCTTCCACCTTTGTCGACTTGTCTTGGTGTACCGTTGCCCGTTCCCGCCGAGCATGTTTCAAACATCGCCGCGAGATTGAAGTTGCAGCAAGACCGAGGTCGCAGCCCCTACGGATGGTAGAATTATCTTCTCAACTGTCTTGCTAACTGTCTTGATGCCTCCGCATAGATCGCACTGTCCATTGACACCGTGCATCTTGACATCATGCTTTCCGTCGCCCCTCAAGTCGTGGCCATAATCCCGAACTCTTTTCCGTTTAACTCCGATCCACAAAGCTGCCCAGTCACTTTGAACAATGTTCAACCGCAAAAACAGAAATGCATATATTACACGTGTCCGGTCAGTCTGTCTGCTCCTCATGCCAGTAAAATGATCTCGCCCTCCGCGCTGAGCGCCACCAAGGTGCTGGCCGAAGCGCCCCAGGCGACGTCCTGGGAGGGGACCGCTTTGCGGAGTGGCTCGGACCAGCTCTTCGAGGACTTGGAGTACTGCTGAACGGCAACGCATCCAGCCGCTGCTATCGCCAAAAACTGTCCACTGTAGTCCCACTCGATCTTGCTGACCAACGACCCAATCTCCAATGTCTTGACGGCGGCGACCTTCCGCAGATCCCAGATCGTGACATCATTGCTGTTGGCCGTGACGGACGCGAGCCAGAAGCCGTTCTCGGAAAAGTCAAGTGCTTGGACGGGCCCCTTGCCGGCAAGGTTTGCCGCGTTGTTCCCGGTCTTCACCTCGAATACCTTGATCTCGCCGTCTACACCACCAGCAGCCAGGAGATGGCCGTCGGGATGGAATTGAACGCATGTGAGCTCTGCGGGTAGTTAGCCAACGTCGCACTGGATGACAGACCGCTTACGGGATGAAGTGAAGGTGCGCGTCAGTTGGCTGAGTGTACTGAGGTCGTAGAGGATGTAGCTCTTGTCGGCACCAACGGACGCCAGCAGATCGCCAGAGGGATGCAAGGCCAGGCCAGTTACCGGCCCAGCATGCGCTGCCAGTTTGGCCACCTGCGACTCGCCCTCGAAGACCACGATGGCGCCGGAGGTAAGCGCGATAATTGCCCGCGAACCCCACCAGATCGCGTCGGTCACAGCAGAACCAGCCTTCAGAGTGTGGAGCGTCTTCTTTTGCGACAAAGAGTACACGATCACTATGCCGTCGCTACCGTCCAACAGGGCAAGGTCTCCGCTCTTGTCCACGGCAAGCGCCTGCGATCCGGGCACCACAGTTCCGGTTGGCGTTGGCTCAAAAGCCTGAATCGTCTCGGCCGTGGCCCAGCCTTCAGGGATGGTGCGCTTCTTACGGGTGGACGATGACCTGTGGCTGTTAGTGACGCAAAGATATCGTGATGAGCAACATACTTTTGGTAAGTAGCCTCTACCTTCTCTACTATGGCCTCAGGCAGCGCCTTCGAGTCGACCTCCATCTCACTGCCGTTCGTTGGCGCACCACCGCTCTGGATGGTAACCTTGGACAGGGCATCTCTCGCGTCGTCGCGCTCTTTGATCAGCTTGGCGTTCACGCGGAGAGCTCCCTCATACTGGTAGAGCGCGGAACTGAGTTCCTGCCGCGTCTGCGCCAGCTGCTGCTTGAGAGTGTACGACTCAAGCGCCAATGCATCCCATTCGTTTTGAAATGTAGCCAGGAGCGCAGGAATCGAGGTGAGAGTCGGAGGGCGGGGACGGACGACGCGCGCGGTCTTCAGTTCGACCAGGTCATCGACTGTAAGCTCTTCGCCGGTGACGGGGTCGGTGCCATGGTCGGCAATATACGCCTCGATTAGACGTTTCTCAAACACATTCCCTGTCCTTATTAGCAGTAAAACGGCAACGGGACGGCCGAACTCACCACTTTTGCGCGAGGCAACGGGCACCTGCGGCGCTTCGCCAGAAACTGTGCACTATTAGGAGCAGTTCTCCACACATGAACGCACTTACTAGCACAGAGCATTCTGACAGCGGCGGCAGAGATTGGACGTAAATTTGATGACGGGGTTCGTAGCTTCCAGCCCGTATAATCGACGCGTTATCCGCGACCGTTTCCTGCACCGCCATCTAGAGCCGCGCCGTGGAACATAGTAACCCCGGCGCACGGACCACAAAGTCTCACATGACTTCGGTCTCAACTTCTGCCTTGATGCCTTGCTATCAATTTCATACATCAATAATCGGGCGCGAAGGAGTGTTTACATCTGAACTCTTGTCATTGCCCCTCGGCTCCGGCCCTGTTGCACTTTATCCGTGGGCCACGATTTCCGAGCTGCCCTAGAAGCACAGGCACTGACATGAGCTGCAATACCTGGGAACGACGATACGCAACCTTTCCCGATATTGGGGCATCCGATTGTCCACCCAACCCCGGGCTGGAATGTCGGGCGGCCTGCCAAATAACCCCATCGGCTTTCGAACAGAACCTAGACTCCCACCCCTGCCATGGAGTCTCGACCCATATCTCATCGAGAAGCCCAAGCTCGGACATCGTGAGCCAACAGCATGTCCTGTTGTCGTGTGCTTTGGAGCGAGACAGCAACATCCACTGTCACCCCTGCCGCCATTGAGATCACTCGCATTGCCGACCGTCCTTGCTTATTACCCCACAAACAACCATGAAAATTTAGAATGTTAATCCATTCAAGACTTTCTTGGCCGTGTCTTGGGATAGCTAAGTGACGCTTAGCCTATTTTTGGGACTGCAATCCAGGCATATGGGCCGAAACGAGGTGCTGGTCCAATCACCGACATCGACATCTATGGAACCAGGAGTCTTGGCCCAATCAACCTGTGTTCTTCAGCAATCTCTCTCGGATCGTTATCACTGCCGAAGTCGATGGTCTAGGCAGTCGAGGATACGGCCACGAGCCGGCGCGAGGGGCGTGGGGGAGCGGTGCCACGCGGTTGTTAGCGAAGGCGGGGGAGGTTTCCATCGTTTTCTGGTCCCCTTCCAGTTTCCGCACTGTTGCGGGCAGAGGGAGTCTTTGACATCCGTGACGCTCTCTCAAGGACTTTTTCAGAGCTTGCCGTTCGATGGCCAAATTCATCAATCTCGTCGTACAACGATATCTGAAGGTCGCTGTGGCATATTGCAGTCGTCGAGCCGTTCAACCCCCAAGGATGTCTCGCTGCTGGTTTTCCCAGAAATCAGGTACCTGGATGCCATATTTGCGATATGATGAAGCTGCTGCGGGGCATGACGAGGATGTTGCTCCACACTTGGTGATGTGCCTGACCAGTGCCGAGGGCAGATCGACGAGACTGTTATGTGTACATGTCTACGCAATCGCAATCAGCAGACGGGAAGGCTTGCGCTGAAAACCCGGTTAGGATTTTATCAGGAACTTTGATAATTGATACCAAGAGGCTCGACAGTCTCATTGAGAGTGCAAGGAGAGCGGTACATGCACCTGGCTGTGGCGGAGCTTCCCCAACTTGCGTAAACCTCTCATTAAGTAGCCTTGGCCGTGATCTTGGCCTCACGGGGAATGGCCCTTTCATACGCGTCACGGCGTGGACTTGGTGACCCGGGATTGTGAGACTGCTTCGGGCTTTGGGCGCCCTGCGAGGCAGCCGATGCTCCGTGGATCCCGCCTCCTGATACCGTGCCTTGAGCGCGGACCGCAAGAAGGATAAGGTTCGGCCGTACTTTGATATTCCGACGTGTGCCATCGTCCGCACTGTTCACTGACAGTGAGGAACACTGTTGCTCTTATTTGCTGGCGTATACTTGCACAAGGTTTCTATTTTCGACCGCGCAGAGAAATAATACCCGCATCTCAATAATCTGCAGCATTAGATTCCATCCTCATTAGCCGAGAGCGACGCCTGGACACTGTTCAACCCAGGAATCATCGGCGAAGGGTGTGGTGCTTAATCAACAGAAAGGAGGAGATGGTGGAGTCGCATGAGGTTTTGATTGACAGCTCGTATCCGGAAGCCACTGGCCACAACTAGCCTTGGGAAGTTGGTCTACCTTCTAGAGAAGCTCGAGGGTATAAAGCTCCACGACTGCTCTCCTGGAAAGATCATCAGCAAGCAGCTTACATTCCTTCCCAAGCCTACTTCAGACATTCTTTCAGTCTCACCCACAAGTCAGAACGACACAATGCTCTTCACGAAGACTGCCCTCATTTCCATCATCTGCCTGGCGGCGGGTGCTTTTGCTGCTCCTGCGGAGGCCAACGTCAACGCCGCGGCTGTTGATGCGGCTCCGGTCGCCGCGTTTGACTACTGCGATCGCTACAACAACAGGGATGAAAGGTTCGTAGTGTAGCCTTGTTTGCGCGGTAAGTGCTGACACGGCTAGGGAACGCTGCCGCCGGGACCGTAGCTACGGGGGCCGTGACCGCGACGACTGGGAGCACCGCAACAACCACCAACACGAGTGCCGTCGGCTTAGAGATGATCTTGACTACTGCTGGCGGTATGTAATACTGGACTTGTTAGTAGAAGGTCAATACTGATAACACACAGTGACCGCCGGCCTCGCGAACACTGCGAGCGGATTGAACGCGAGTTCCGCGAGAGGCGCTGCTAGAGCTCCAGCCGCGTCGAGCTGCTAATGGGACGCAAAAGGGGTGACTGTACATGGGGTTCCGTTGACTTATTTCGCATGTATTTACTTCAAAATCAAGAGGCCTCTTGCTTAACTTTGGGTCGCTGTATTGCCAGCCTTGTCGCTGACAAAGTGAGGCTGAGCGTGAACACCAAACGGAACCCTGCATGGCATGCCAAAGACTGGTTCAACGGTGAGGCGTGGCAGGCAGCGGTACCAACGGAAAGAGCCACGAGAATGAAAGCATGTCGCCGGCCATCTGGCTACCTGTTGCCCGTCCAGCACTTGACCGTTGTGGTGGCCATGGGCGGCAAATTTGCCATCAAAGCCTTATGGCACGCCGGACGCTATCCGCAGTTCGACTGTAGCTTGCAAACGCCGAAGCGCGATATGTGATGACTTGGTGACAAATCGACGGGATGAGGACAGATTGATTTCTTTGTGGGTGAGGGTAAGGTGGTGACTTATCACTTGACTGAAGCTTCCAGAGGCTTCGGCGGCGTCGGAGATGGGTTGGGCCGGCGGTTAGCTATTGGTCTGTGTGAAAGAGTGCCTTGCCGCTGCCTCATATAATGCACGTGAATGGGCCCCGGTTGGCTTGGCGCTAGGCGTGCGGCAAGAGGAGCTCCAGCACTTCATGGCCACCAACACAGCTTCCACAACCTCATCATCTCCACAACCCCCACCCTCTGTTTTGCCATCCACCTCCATCTGCTTTCATCCCACTCATTCCAACGCTCTGCCTGTTATTTCGGATCTCCGCATCTTCACAGACGGAGTTTCTATTGACTTTGCTGGTTACTGTCAGCCATCGTTCCCACATTTAGACTACACGCCAGCTTCCAACATGTCTGCTGAGCCAGAGCATACGGAGCGGAAGCCCAAAGTCCACTTGGAGCAGTAAGTTGAATGCATCTAATAGCTAATGGACGCGATCTAATGAGAAACAGTGACCCGTCGGGTGGAGAGAAGAAAGAGGTATGCAGCATCACCAGCAGCGCAGCTGGCAAGGCTCACATCCCAGGTTGATGAAACCGCGACTGCCATTCTCAAGAAGAAGAAGAAGCCAAACTCCCTCATGTACGGTTACTCCCCTGCTCCTCTAGCAGACACCTCGCTGACAGGTACAGTGTGACGGACGCCATCAACGATGACAACTCCATCATCGCTCTGTCCAACAACACGATGGAGACGCTGCAACTCTTCCGCGGCGACACAGTCCTGGTGAAGGGCAAGAAGCGCAAGGATACGGTTCTGATCGTTCTTGCGGATGATGACCTTGATGACGGCAGCGCTCGTATAAACCGCGTGGTCCGCCACAACCTGAGAGTCAAGCACGGCGACATCATCACGGTGCACCCGTGCCCAGACATCAAATATGTGAGTTTGTCGGTTCCATCTCGAAGCGGCACTAACAGTCTCAGGCCAAGCGCATCGCTGTCCTCCCGATCAATGACACCATCGAGGGTCTCACGGGCAACCTTTTCGACGTCTTCCTGGCCCCATATTTCCGCGAGGCCTACCGCCCCGTGCGGCAAGGCGACACCTTCACGTGCCGCGGTGGTATGCGTCAGGTTGAGTTCAAGGTCGTCGAGGTTGACCCGCCCGAGTTCGGCATCGTCGCTCAGGATACCGTCATCCACAGCGAGGGCGACCCGATCGAGCGTGAGGACGAGGAGGGCAACCTCAACGAGGTCGGATACGATGACATTGGTGGCTGCCGCAAGCAGATGGCTCAGGTTCGTGAGTTGGTCGAGCTCCCGCTGCGTCACCCGCAGCTCTTCAAGTCCATCGGTATCAAGCCTCCGCGTGGTATCCTGCTGTACGGACCTCCTGGTACGGGTAAAACGCTGATGGCGCGTGCCGTTGCCAACGAGACGGGTGCATTCTTCTTCCTCATCAACGGCCCGGAGATCATGTCCAAGATGGCTGGCGAGTCGGAGTCCAACCTGCGGAAGGCCTTTGAGGAGGCCGAGAAGAACGCTCCGGCCATCATCTTTATCGATGAGATTGACTCGATTGCCCCCAAGCGTGACAAGACCAACGGCGAGGTCGAGCGTCGGGTCGTCTCTCAGCTGCTGACCCTCATGGACGGCATGAAGGCCCGCGCCAATGTCGTGGTCATGGCGGCCACCAACCGTCCGAACTCGATTGATCCGGCCCTGCGTCGTTTCGGCCGCTTCGATCGTGAGGTTGATATCGGCATCCCGGATCCGACTGGCCGCCTGGAGATTCTGCAGATCCACACCAAGAACATGAAGCTCGGTGATGACGTTGATCTGCCCACCATCGCGGCCGAGACTCACGGTTACGTTGGTTCCGATCTGGCCTCGCTCTGCTCGGAGGCCGCCATGCAGCAGATCCGCGAAAAGATGGATCTGATCGACCTCGACGAGGACACAATCGATGCCGAGGTGCTCGACTCGCTCGGCGTGACCATGGACAACTTCCGCTTCGCTCTCGGCGTTAGTAATCCGTCAGCGCTCCGCGAGGTTGCCGTTGTCGAGGTGCCCAACGTTCGGTGGGAGGACATTGGTGGTCTTGAGGATGTCAAGCGCGAACTCATTGAGAGCGTGCAGTACCCCGTTGACCACCCGGAGAAGTTCCTCAAGTTCGGTCTCTCGCCGTCGCGTGGTGTCTTGTTCTACGGTCCTCCGGGTACCGGTAAGACGCTGCTCGCCAAGGCTGTTGCCAACGAGTGTGCTGCCAACTTCATCTCTGTCAAGGGTCCTGAGCTGCTGTCCATGTGGTTCGGCGAGTCTGAGAGCAATATCCGTGACATTTTCGACAAGGCGCGCGCCGCAGCTCCCTGCGTTGTCTTCCTCGACGAGTTGGACTCGATTGCCAAGTCTCGTGGCGGCTCCGTCGGCGATGCTGGCGGTGCGTCTGACCGTGTTGTGAACCAGCTTCTGACGGGTACGTGTCGCATCTGAGTAAAGTTTTCACCGCTAACCCCTGCAGAAATGGATGGTATGACCTCGAAGAAGAACGTCTTCGTCATTGGCGCCACCAATCGTCCCGAGCAGCTCGACAACGCGCTCTGCCGCCCTGGCCGTCTTGACACTCTCGTGTATGTGCCGCTGCCTGACGAGCCGTCGCGCGCTGGCATCCTCAAGGCGCAGCTGCGCAAGACGCCCGTTGCGGACGACGTGGACATCGATTTCATCGCGAAGAACACCCACGGCTTCTCCGGTGCTGATCTCGGCTTCGTGACTCAGCGCGCGGTCAAGCTGGCCATCAAGGAGTCCATCGCTGCCGACATTGCGCGCACGAAAGCACGTGAGGCGGCGGGCGAGGATGTGTCAATGGAGGACGAAGAGGCCGAGGACCCGGTCCCGGTGCTGACCAAGGCTCACTTCGAGGAGGCGATGCGGTCGGCTCGGCGCTCGGTGACCGACGTGGAGATTCGTCGGTACGAGGCCTTTGCTCAGTCGATGAAGAACTCGGGTGGCAGCAGCTTCTTCCGCTTCCCCGGCGAGGGCAACGACGCAGCTGGCGAAGGTGGCCAGTTTGGCGACGGTGGTGCGGACGACGATTTGTACAACTAGAGTCGTATCGTGGTTCGAGATCTCTTCATGACTAGGGGATAAGGCGGGGACGGTTCTCGGGGATAATGGCTTCATAGATTGCAATTATATCTGGTTTCCGCTTTTGTCGATGGGCATTAGGTAGCTGTTCGGCTTCTTTTGCCGCTGAATGCATCTATTCGCAGATTTTATTGATTTATGCAAGTGATCCCGCTGGCATCTATGTGCATTATGTATTAAAGGCCTTTGTTCAGTCCCTATCTGTGTTGACCTTCACCTGCCGAAGCCAAAGCCCGGTTAATTCATTATCATCGTGATTCACTCTGTGGTACCTTCGGATGACTTCTACTTCCATTTTTGCCTGAAGCCTAAAAGCACTCGACGGTTGTCTTCCCCGCGTTACACCATTAAGCGGGCTGCACTTGCTGTTTCTGGCCCTTCGGATTTAGTCTTGTTCGCATCGCATCTCCATCTGAAAGCATGAAATTCGGTTCACCGCACACCGCACACCGCACACTTTTCAAATTGGTGTTTCCATTGCATAAAATTTCGGATGTCCTGGCTTTTGTCGTGGCATTTTCACCCCGCCAGGCTCGTCACGGTCGGTATGGGAAGAATGCCGACATCCATTTCATCACCGACTAGACATAAAAGAGTCCGGATCGAGGCCATCCTGTCCAGGACGGGATAGAGGTCAGACTTGGTTATCCCTTCGCCCTCGGAACGACGCCTAGACTATCTCGGGCTGGGTTCCATGTTTACCCCAACTCGGATTCGAGTTGCACCCCGGCACTCGACGTGCCTCATCATCACTTTCTTATCTCGACTTAAACTTCGCTCTCGCCCTGATCGGCTCCCCTTCAACTATCACATTGGGCTTAGAACTTAATCTCTCGGTCTCGCACGCGGCCCACCGGCCCCTCACCACCAGGAACATCCCCATCGCGACCCTCCCGGTCCAGCTGCAGCGTCGCTGTGCCTACGACCGAAGGATTCCGCATCGAGACAAGGGCTACTACTACGTATACAGGGGACCGCGAGAGCGAGAGCGCTTGACGCCCGATGCTAGGCTTTGGCATGGGGCGGCCACCGATCAGGTCGGCGTTACAAAACCTCCGACGCGTCGGAGATCCGAGGTTGTTCACTTTTCTGCAGCCCTGACGCTGGCCATTGGTACATGCTCTGGCCTGCACTGCACCTCCGTTCCTGGGATGTGGCGGGCGAGACTATGGACGTCGGGCGCTTTGGGCACTGCGGTCAGAGAATTGCGAAGAGCCGCACGGGAGTTAAAACGGGAGGTTTTTCTTGGAGTCTCAGCGGTGCTACAGAGAATGGACTTTTGGACGACACGGACGATACTAAGGTCCAGGCATCAGTTACTCTATAAACTTCTCGATTCCGATTATGGTTCATCGAAGCCGGGCCGGTTATGTTCTACTATGATTCTACTGGATGCTGCCTCGTACCCTAAGCGAGCGAGGAGAAATAGCCGCAAGACGGCGATGGCGCATGCAGGGCGACATCCGAGATGCATAAGCTGCACAACAGCTCCAGTGAGAACATGGAATATTCTGCTGCCTTCCCCGGAATTATCAATCGTCCGCCTACACCCATCCATCTCTTCCCAATCTGGTCTCCTATCCATGTCCAGGCATCGGTGTTTCCATCTCGTTCACCGACCACCACCCCTATCCCAGATCGCCTGCATGCTCGTCCGCTCTCCACCTCCTGGTTTCATTGGCGCCCCTTGCCGAGGGGCTGCTCTGAGTCGCCTGATAGCTGTCTTGCCCGTTTGATCTTCCAAGAGCATTTTGACAGTGAACTCTGATTTGACGCATTAGCCGTGAGGTTGCTGCCTGCCCGCGGGAGGGCGAAACAAAAGCTTGATGGTTATAGTTCGGCCTTGGGCGCACAATATCCGCATGGCTTTAATTGCTCAATGTTCATTAATCTCTGTTGTTACTACTTTCGTCTCTGAGCTGTAAATGGCTGCTAGTTCTAGTACGTCGCGATCCTGCGATGTGCTCGCCGACCGGAGCTTCGGCCCTGGGGTCAAATGTGATCAATTCGATTTTACCGTTACCTTCGAGCAGAGTATCTTCGGCATTGGCGTCTCGTCGCTGTTCCTGCTCCTGCTCCCTCTTCGCCTGTGGTTGCTCCGCCGTGCGTCTACCAAAACGCGGTCTCACCCTATATATGCATTTAAGATAGTAGGATTCAGCCCTTAGGACCATTTGATTGGATGCAGCGCTAAATATCTAGGGACTCGCCGTTATCGTCATCGGCCTTTCAATCGCAAGGCTCGCCCTCTGGACCAAGCAGCCAATCATCCACGTCGCCGTCGCAACCAGCGCCCTGGAATTAATAGCCGCGCTGGCTCTAACGGGCCTTATCGCCTTTGAGCACAGCCGCACCACGCGCCCCGGTCTACTGACCTTCGTCTATCTGCTCTCGACGCTCACGGGCGACGTCCTCCTCGTCCGCACACTCTATATCCGCCATTATGTGCCCAAGATCGCGGCCGTCACGGCGGCCGGCCTCGCCGCCAAATTCATCCTCCTCTGCGTTGACTCCTGGCCCAAGACCGCATATCTGCTGCCGAGCGATTATCCGCTCGGCCCAACCGATACGGCAGGCCCGTTCAACCGGCTCTTCATGTGGTGGCTCACACCCATCCTCTTCCTCGGGAACAAGAAGATTCTCGGCCTCGACGACATCGACACGCTCGACCATGGGCTGCACTCCGAGCTGCTGCGCGACCAGATGCAGGCCGCATGGGAGAAGTGTATGTGAAGTAAGCTAACCGCTCGGGCTGTCACTGATCCCCGCAGACAAAACGAAAGAATCCTACCCCATGGTCTTCGCCGGCGTATCCTGCCTCAAATGGGCCATCCTGCGCACCGTCCCCGTCCGCGCCTGCATGATCGCGCTGAGCTACGCGCAGACCTTCCTTATTACCGATGCGATCGTGTATCTTGAGACGCCGGCGCGGTTCCGGAACAAGAACCATGCTTACGGGCTCATTGGCGCTGCGGCACTGATTTACGGGGGTGTTGCGGTAGGTTCATGTATCCCGCTGTGATGTGATGAAGCTGACGGGCCCAGCTCGCGACGGCAAAGTACTACTACAACGTCTTCCGCATGATCACCATGTTCCGCGGCGCCACCGCCTCCCTAATCTACACCAAGGCGCTCTCCGCAGACATGGATCACGGCAACCTCGCCGCTGTGACGCTGATGAGCACCGACATCGACCGCATCGCCATATCCCTCGTTCAGGCCTCCGAACTCTGGGCCCAATTCACGCAAATCGGCATAGGGATCTGGCTCCTCTGGCGGCAACTCGGCGCCACCGCCGTCGCCCCCACGCTCGTCGCCTTCTTCTGCTTCTTTCTGCAATCGCAGACCGCGAAGCGCATGGGCCCTAGCCAGGCGCGCTGGGTGCGCGCCGTGCAGCACCGCGTGGGCGTGACTAGTTCCGCGCTGCGCAGCATCAAGAGTGTCAAGCTTACGGGGATCGCGCTGAATATGGGCATGTTCCTGCAGCAGGAGCGGGTTACGGAGATTAAGCAGGCGATGCGGTTTCGGAAACTCACGGTTATGACGTGGGCGGTATCCTCGATTCCGAATTTGCTGAGCAGTTTGATTGTGTTTGCGGCGTTTGCGATTGAGGCGAAGGTTCGGGGGACGCCGCCGTTGACAACGGCGCAGGCGTTTACGAGTCTTACTATCCTCGCCTTGCTAACCACGCCGAGTATGATGCTCCTGCAGACGCTGCCGCAGGTTGCGGCGGCGACGGGGTGTATCAAGCGTGTGCAGAATTTCTTGCTTGCGAAGGGGTTTCAGGATGGGCGTGAGTTCTCCGGGGATCAGGATCGTCGCTCGGGCTCGTCCAACGAGAAGTCGGCTAGTTTGGCGGGGGATGACATCCCTACAGCGACGCTCTCCGTTGTGGATCTTGTGGCGAAGACGTACCCGCCTAAGGTTGCGGGAAAGACCCTCTCTGGTTTCCCTCCTGGTGCTGGTTTCCCGGGCGGCGCTGGAAAGACGAAGGGCGAGAAGAAGGCTTGGTTCAGCAGGAAGGAGGCGAAGAAGGGTCCCACCGATGCAACAAAGCCCACGGCGGCGGAAGGCACAAAACTGCCGGCCATATCAGAAGCACCAATCTCAAAGGAAATGGGCGGCTCGGAGTCCGAGGCCGAGAAGAAGCCTGAGGTACCCGTGGGCCCGAAAACGCCCATCTCGTTCTCAGCAAAAAAGGGCTCAGTAACCGTCATCCTCGGCCCCGTCGGCTCCGGCAAGTCCATTCTCCTAAAGACCCTCCTCGGCGAGTTACACCCCCAATCCGGAACCGTCAGGATCGCGACCCCGTACGTCGGCTACTGCGGCCAAGCGCCCTGGCTGCGCAATGCAACACTACGGGACAACATCATCGGCGCCGGGACCTTCGACCGCGTGTGGTACCGCACGGTCATCCACCTGTGCGCGCTGGAATACGATCTGTCCCAAATGCCGCGCAAGGACTTGAGTCTCATCGGCAGTCGCGGGATTACGCTGAGCGGTGGGCAGAAGCACCGGGTTGCGCTTGCGCGGGCGCTGTATTCGCGGTGTGAGCTGCTGGTGCTGGATGATTTTTTGAGTAGTCTGGATCGGAAGACGCAGAGGCATGTTGCGCAGGGATTGCTTGGGAAAGACGGGTATGTGGCGCGGCATGGGTGTACGGTGGTGATGGCGACGCATATTACGAATTTTCTGCATTTGGCGGATAATATCGTTGTTCTGGATTCCAGGGGCTCCATGACGTACACTGGCCCGCCCGGGAACTGGACGAGCCAGAATGAGGACATCAAGAAGGGGCAGGATGAGGATGTCGCGGACACGCCTATCGCGGAACATACGCTGAAGCCTGAGGACTTTGAAGAGGATGATGGGAAGGAGCACATGGCGATGTTTGATGAGAATGTCGACAATATCAAGCGCCAGACTGGAGATGTTGGCGTGTGGCTATACTACGGGAAGTCGTTTGGCATTGTCGTCACCCTTGTGCTCATTGTCTTTGGGGCTATCACGGTATTCACGACCAACTTCCAGAGTATGTTGAACCCGCGCTCTTTTTGGTCACTGCTGACAATGTACAGGACTGTGGCTGCAGTGGAACACGGGGGTATCCAACCCCTCGCTGGGCAAGTTCCTGGGCATCTACGCTATGTTCGTGGTGCTCGCCTTTGTGTTCCAGATCGCAACGATGGCGTAAGTCTCCCGTCCTCACTGAAGCCCCTACTGACTCTTCTCAGCGAAGTCTTCCTCGTCATGCTGCCCAAGTCCGCATCCTACCTGCACCAAATCCTCATCAGCGCAACCATGAAAGCACCCATCTCCTTCTTCGAAGCAACCGACTCCTCAATCCTGCTCAACCGCTTCAGCCAAGACATGACCCTCGTCGACTTCAACCTGCCCATGTCCAGCATGATGGTCTACCTCCAAGTCGCCACCTGCATCATGTCCATGGCCCTCATCGCCACCGGCAGCAGCTTCATGGCCATCTCCATCCCCGGCGTAATCCTCGCCCTGTACTGGATCCAACGCTTTTACCTGCGCACCTCCCGCCAAGTCCGTCTCCTAGACCTAGAACACAAAACGCCCCTCTACCAACACTTCACCGAAACCCTAGAAGGCATCGCCACAATCCGCGCCCTCGGCTGGCAAACGCACTTCGACGCCGCCGCCCTCCGCCGCCTGAACAACTCCCAGCGCCCCTATTTCCTCCTCTACTGCATCCAGCGCTGGCTCTCCCTCGTCCTCGGCCTACTCGTCGCCGGCGTCGCAGTCCTCCTCGTCGCCCTCGCGCTCTGCGTCCCAACCCACAGTAGCCCGGGGGCGCTCGGTGTCGCCCTCTCCTCCGTCCTCGGCTTCAACCTCGCCCTCACCATGCTCATCCAAGCCTGGACCGAAGCCGAAACCTCCCTCGGCAGCGTCGCCCGCACGCAAGCCTTCGAAAAACACACCCCCGCCGAGCCCGAGCCCGAACACCCCATCGACCCCGGGCCGGAATGGCCCGTCGGCGCGCTGAGCGTCAAAGACCTCGGCTTCGCGTACGCCGACGGGACGCCCGCGCTGCGCGGCGTATCCTTCGCGCTGGAGGCGGGTATGAAAATCGGCATCTGCGGGCGCACGGGGAGCGGAAAATCCACGCTCCTCGCCTCACTCATGCGCCTCATCGACCCCACCTCCGGCGCCATCCTCATCGACGGGATCGACCTAGCAACTGTGCCGCGGCAGACGGTGCGCGATCGCTTGATCTGCCTGCCGCAGGACGCGCTGGTATTCGAGGCGACGCTAGCGTTCAATCTAGATCCGAATGGCCTGAGTTCGCCCGCTGCGTACGGCGAAGTGCTCGCCGCGGTCGGGCTGGGTGATTTGCAGACGCGGTACGCTGAGGGCGAGGCGATTAAGCCCGATGCGCTGAGTCATGGCGAGCAGCAGCTCCTGGCTATGGCGAGGGCTTTACTGCGGAAACGGGCGATGGGGGGACGGTGTGTGCTGGTCCTGGACGAAGCGACTAGTAATATGGATCTTGAGACTGAGGGCCGGATTCAGAAGGTTATTAAGGAGGAGTTTAGGGGGAATACGGTGGTTACTGTGGCGCATCGCCTCGATACGATTAGGGAGGCGGATGCGGTTGTGCTTTTGGATAATGGGAAGGTGGTTACGGTGGGGCCGCCGGGGGAGGTTTTGGCGCTTATGGGGGGGAGGAAGGCGGAGTTTGAGGTTGAGGGGTGATGGGTGGTGAGGGGTAGGAGTGAAGCGCAGGGGCGCGAGAGAGTACAATATTCACACAGCAACATGCATTGTTTTACGCCTGTCCGGCACGTAGCTAGAATCACTTAATCAAAAGCACTGCATCCCCTCCTTCCTATCCCACACTCAGTGCAGCATGTTGTCATCCCGAAAGGCGAAACGAGAAGACCGAGGACATGAAGACGCAGAACCGAAGAAAACAGCTTATATTCGCTTCAAACACATGAGTAGGCAAATATACTAGCCTCGTCGGGCCAACACGAGCACCCAGATCCGACTCCCACATTTCAACAAGGCTGAAACCATCCCAGCCTCTCAAGCTCCTCGCTCACGGCTCAACCCCCCAAATCCACACCCTTCCCACACCCCCCTCGCCCTCCTCCGCCGCCCACGCAAACCGCATCGTCACCCTTAAGAACAGCAGACGCTGCTCGATGAACCTCAAATTCGCGGCATCGAGGCGCACGAACTCCGCTGCTGTCCGTCCGAGGAGCTGCTCCCATGCCTTCTCTGACAGCAGGAGCTTACCTGGGCCCGCGCAGCCCGTTTCGTCGATGACTTGACCGATCTATTAGTGTGAGCGGCGTATTCTCGGAGTAAAGGGGCGGGGGGAGACGTACAATCTTGGGATTCATCCGCAACGCAACTGGTTTCTCGCAGTTCCTGCACATCAGGGTTGGCGCGTTGGCGAAGAGTGGGATGCCGCAGCTGCCGAGTTAGTCAGTCCGGATAGGGGTAAGGCAGCATACCACTCATTGCACATGAGGCGTTCCCGGCGATAGAGCTCCGATATCCTCAGCTCCATGATAATCACACTGAGATATCCAGTAAACTTCTCTATACCTGTCAGTCCCACTCCTCAAGCTGCCTCCACACACCCTTTGGCGCAACACGCGCGCTGTCATCGATCAGTAAAAGTCAGCTCATATGAACACACTCACAACTCATCTAAAAATGCAAACGAAAAGAGCACCCGATTCTGCGAATTCGCCGCAGCCTCCAGATCAAAGACTCCCCCATCAGCACCTCCCAGAGTAAAGGGGATCAACTTACCACCCTCCGGCCACGGCGGGTTCACATGCTCCCGCCTAATAGCACGCTTCGCGTACTTGCGCAGCCAGTCGGCATCCGGGATAGCAGGATCGACATCCACGAGTGAGCGCGCGCTCAGCGACAGACGTGTGTATTTGTCGACTCGCAGGCTCGGGTTGGAAAGGAGCAGGACCGTTTCTGAAGGAGTCCATTCCGCCGCCGAGGCCGTGATAACATTCCACACGGTAAGGCTCGCTTCTCCCGTATGATCAAAGACATTGACCGTGACCATTTCGCTCGAGACGCCGTTCTTGTTCGTCGCTATACCCATCAGCAACCCATCCCGCAAAACGGCGCAGGACAAAAATACTCTTCTTCTTCGGTCCAACGCTCTTCACACAAACCAGCACCCTCGCATCAGGCACATCACACCCAACACTCACAAAGTCCTTCAACGTCATAAGCCACACCCCACGCCTCTTCCACCCCAGCGGCGTCCTCGCCTCCTCTTCACACCCTTCAATAACCTCAAACCAGCACGCCCGGTCCGTCTCCGGGAATATGCTCGTGAACAGACCCTCCCCGGCGGGGCCCTTCTTGTCTCCGAAACTGACATGGTACGTCCACACCCGCACCAGCTGCCCCAACCGCAGGGCGTACTTGGTTTTGGTATACCAGAGCTTCACCATGATGGTGCCGCTTGTGTCTTTGACGACGATCCGTAGAAACCCCTTTGCTGCCTGCGGGTTCTTAGAGCTGGTGGTTGTTTCGTAAAGATTAGCGACACGGCCCGTGAAAGAGATGCAACGCGGACCCGGTGTGATTTTATCGATAGAGACCTCGCTGTAAGGCTGCGGCGGCTCCCATGGCACAGAGGTTGGGTCTGTGACTCTCGCAATCTCGGCGGACGTGAACCCATCGCCCGGTAGAGGAGAGGACGGGGTCTTCTTGGGCGTTTTGGGGAAGTAGGACATGATCGAACCGTTTTGCGCCATGGTGATGCTAGACTTCAATGCACCGTGATAAAATCAACGATTGGAGAAGATATGATGAATTGACAGCGCAAAGCTGAACGACGAAGAGAAAAAATGAACGTAGAGAGAGACATCATCGCGCCCATCGTGCCTTCCCTCTCTGACAAAAGCGGGGTACACGCACATCTCAACGAACGTCAACCCCACCACCGAATTCAAGTCTTGCGGTAGAAAAATATCCAAAACAATCTGATATTGACGCAATCGTAAATCGCTAAGATAACTATCAAGGAAATCCTCGGCATGTTGGTATGCCACCCTGACATTCACCACTCACACGGCGCCGGACATGTTGTCATACCCAGCCGTGCTCTTCAGTGTTACCTAAAAGAGCTTGTGCTCAAGAGTCATGTCCGACTCCGGCTCAAGACCAACGCACGCGCGGAAGATGTTGGTCAGCGCAGCGCGCTGCTTGGCCAGGGCGTTGACAACGGGAGTGCCAGGAGGCGTGAGGGGAGCCTGATATGTCAGCATTAGAAGACCAGAAAAAGAGTGATAAACGCACCTTGAGCATGAAGCTCAACACGCTCAGCACGCTGTGGAAGTGGGTGTAGTCCGCCTCGGCGCCAGCCTTCCACTGAATGCGGGTCATCATCTCGGTCGTCAGGACCAGGTCGATGATGAGCGGCGCCGCCAGCAGCGAGTCCTCGCACACGTTGAAGATGCTGATGGTCTGGTGACCGCCCATGAAGATCTCAGCGTAGTACTCGTCAAGAGCACGCTTGTCGTCACCGACACCCGGCATGTACTTGATGACAACGCAGTGATCGGGGTGCTCGCCCTCCTTGTACAGCACTGAGTTGGCGGCCACCATGTCGTCGACGACGTTGGACTTGCTGATCTCCTTGGAGCGGAACTGCTTGTGCGAGCTCAGGTTCTTGCCGTCGTTGTTCCCCAAATGGTTGTAGCTGGCAATCGACGTCAGCTTGATGCCGGCGCTGATCAGGAAGTCGACAAGAGCCGACTTCATCTTCGTCTGGCCCGACTTGAAGTCGTCACCGCCAATGAAGGAATTGTGCTGCTCGGCGAGCTGGATGGCGCCGGGAACGAAGGTGTTCTGCGGCGAGCCGTTGATGAAGGGCGCGCCCTCAAGGACCGAGGCAACAGCAAAGACGGTCGACGGGGACACCTCCTCATGACCGGCCTTGATCGCCTGCAGCAGGTTCTCGGCGGTGTCGTTGACGCCCTCGATGATGTCGGCGTAACGCTCGGTGTTGGCCGTCCAGAGGACGATGACCTTGTCGAGGGCGTTGTCCGCCTTGAACTCGCGGATGTCCTTGCGGATCTGCTCCACATGCTCCCAGCTGGCCTTGGAGCCTGCAATCAGGTTGTCCGCGCGGTCCTCCTGGTTAGCGGCGATGAAGTCGGGGTAGTAGATGCTGGGAAGCGGCTTGAGGGAAGCCATCTCCTTGCGCACTAGGTTCTTGAGGGTCGGCTCGAGCACGCACGCACGGTCCATCGATTCTGCGAGGTTCAGACCGCTGATGTCCCAGCCGCCAATGGTGAGGTCGTTGGGGTGCACCATCGGGAGCAGCTGGTTGAAAGGGATGTTGACATCCTTGCCCGTCTCGACCTCAGTGCCGAGCTTGACGGTGGAGCCCATGAGCACAGAGCCGTAGTAGTTGGGCTCGTGCTTGCCCGTCTTAGTCTCCCAGACGAGGCCGCGGCGGTTGGCGATGATGCCGGCGGTGACAGTGGTGCCGTTGTTGCCGCCCCAGCCGACAAGCATCATGCCGACCTTGCCGACCTTGCGGTCGACCTTGAAGTCATAGAGAGTCTCCTTGGGCTTAGCAACGAACCTGCCGGAGGCATCCCGCTTCACGTCCGTGGTACGGTACGTGTACTTGGTCTTGATCTCGTCGTCGGTGTAAACGACATTGGGCGAGTCGACGATGAACAGGTCGGCATTGGCGGCGCTCGAGGCGCTGGCAGAGAAACCGTTGTCATCCGCGTGAGGGGCCATGGTGTGGATTGAGGGGGTTGGTTGTTTGGTGTCTGGGAGACTTCTTTACTGGGCTCTTAAAGCTTCCGAGGCTCCACCTGAAGGGCAAGAGCGACGGCCGGCGAACGGGTGATGCGTACTGAACGGTTAGAAACATCCTCTGCAACAGCAATGGCAACTTACGAGACAAGGAGATTGGAGAACGTCTTGGGATCCGGGCAATGGCCCAAGTGAAGTGAGATAAGGTCGAAGGTTGGGGAGTGCCGGTAGTGAGATGCGGTTGAAGGGCAAAAATCTGGTGAAGTGGCGGATACGGGACAGAAGGATCTCGGGAACGGCGGTCTGGAGCTTTATACGGGCGGACGGGTTGTGGTGGTGGTGGTGAGTGTGGAGACTGTCGAGCGAGCTACTGCAGTGAGAAGCGAAGTTCTGGTTCCTCGTGATGACCTTCGTCGTCGGTCGGCCGCGCTCGGACGCTAGTACAGGCACTGCACGGCGTGCGACAGGGTACCAGTCCTTCTGTGGTACAGTGAAGATGCAGGAAAGGCCAGCCTGCTGCTTATCGATAAGCTTGGATAGACCTTGCAGGCGTGAACCCCACCAGTCCCCACCCCGCATCCAATGGCATGAGCCCCACTCGGCCGGCATTTCAGTGACCGCCATGGTTACCGGACCAGTCGGACACAGAGGATCAAAGTTTGCGAGGATGCGAGGCTTGCGAACTTACGGCATGCTGGACGCTGAACCGCTAGCGTAACCTGGCCAGTGGCGCGAGACGACGGGATTCGACGTGCAGACGCGTTGGGCAGACACCATTAATCAGACCGCAGAAAGAGACGGCAAGAAGCGCGTACTCTCGTGCGAGTTTTTCGAGCGGCGTGCGGAATAAAAGCGGAGACGGCACGGAGATTCAATAGCCAGGCAGTGGAGCTCGGCTCTTGCGGTTCGAGGCCTTCCTCTGTGTGCGGATATATACTCTGCCGTCTCCACCCGCTTCAATTTCCGGACGTCGTCGGTTGCTACGGTTTCATCACTGCTGACCTTTGCTGGCCTTTGTTTACGACGCACTCTGCAACCGATTCCCAACGCTCGACGTCCACCACTGTCATCTATCGCCATTTCCCCGGTTCCGGCTATCGGGCTGTCCGAACCGCGCCAATGGCACTTCTCATATTCTTCATCTCAGCGCAATGCAGACAAGGTTGCCCGTTCCATCGGCAACCAGGTTGGCAGCAACTATGAGTGCAGGGGCATTAGCAGTGGACGGCGATGAGGTGGAACCGTCGGAGGTGAATGAGGCGATTATGGGTTTATCTGTGTAGTTGTTTCACTTGTTCGTGTGGATTTGGATTATGGAGAACTCTCCATCATCCAAATCCACACGAAAAAGTAAGACAACTACGCAGTTAAACTCATAATCGCCGTCTACGTAGGAAGCCCCCCTGAGTGAGACCATACGCAAAAAAGATATCACCGTCTATACTACATACTCCCCGCCAAGCTATCGCAAGGTCCCACCGGAAAGGGAAGCCTTCAGGTCCTGCATACTAACCAGCAAAGAAATTGCGTGGAGCCCGGCAGCCGGTATCTCTTGACTCGGACTTTGCGGCAACGGCGGGTGGCTAAAGCATATACTGGAGTATCGGCCGGAATGTTGACTTTGCTCGAGAGAATACTCTGCGCTATGAACGGCACGAGGCCGGATAGCTTGAGCTAAAGTGGAAGCTGAGCCCAGACGCTGCATATGCCAGCTCAACACGCGTCAAGGATCGCCACTGCGATGCGGGCATTGCATGTCGATGAGGGGTTGAAGATTGCTATGTGCGATGTCTGTGGGCGATATTGGTGGATATACTGTATGCTTAAGTCCGGCATTCTGGTAGCATGTCTACCGTTCAACAGCTCGCCATGCTGTTGGCCACGCGGTTACTCATACTTGCATAGGACAACGATGCTGCAGAGATGCTGGCCTGACTGGAAGCTGGCTGCTGGCCGCTTGCTGAACTGGGGAAGTGAGGGGAGCGGGGAAAAGTTAGCAGAAACGAGCAAGGGAGTGAGATGTCGTCGCAGGAAGACGTCTTTAGCATGCAGCTAGAAATAGGCTAGAAGTGACGTTCCGGTGTGGTCCGGACAATCCAGCTGATCGATACGCCGAGGCCTGCCCGCTGCATTCCTCAAGCCATTGATGCAGGCGAGTGAGTTGGCCACGGATTTGCTTTTTCTTTCCGTTACGCGATCTCGCTTCGTCGAAGATCGGGATGTCGCAAGCAAGGCATCGGCGGGCGATTGAAGGGTTGACGACTGGCGATGGTGGGGGTAAATCGAAGTCGCAGGTCGCGCCGGGCTTGCGCTCGTGTCACACGAACGGTGATCTGGGCCATGCCCTGGACCGATGACCGTGTACGGAGATCCGTACGACGATGGCCATGATGGCCGGCGGCGACGGGGGGAGTTCCGGGCTCGTGACTAAACCCGGCGGATAAGAAGAGGCAGACTGTGGAGGAGTGGGCTGCGGCAGCCGAATCAATGCAAAAATGCCTAGCATTGCTATCACTTACGACCTGGAACTCGAGACGTTGCGTGAGGCGCCTCAAGCCCGTGGGTTTGGAGCACGCGATGTGTGAGTTGTAAGCCGCTTGTCCTTGCGAAAGGATTGTGAGATCATGACGCACCAACCATAGCATCGTGTACGGCGCAATGTTTCTTCCGTGGGGTTGCTCGTGGAATGAAGGGTTGATGGTGTGCGTGAAGAGCCCTGAAGCCTTGAAGAGAAAAGAGGCGCCGCTGAGAGGCGTCGGGCGTCGGCCGTGCCGTGAGACAGTGGGGAAGGTGAAGTATTGGAAAGGAAAGAATGGGCGTAGATCAGGGGCGTCGGCGTAGCTGATTGGGGATTTGAAATGCTCCGCAAGACAGGAGAACGACGACAACAACAGATCTTCTCGATCAGTGGAATGGAAGGTTACTGTAGGGCAGGTTGAGGCGGGCGATTCTTGAGCATTGGTTTCTTTTGCATCAACGGTTTGCACAAAGATGCATGCTGCGCATCATCTGCATTTTCCCGGGATATCAAAGCGCTTGTTTCCCCGGATTTCTAGTCTCCTTCAGAGAAAGTGATGTGGAGTCTATCTCTGTCGCTTCGACTCGTCTCGTATCGACTCTTCACCCCCGTCTCGTCTCTCCGACGCACAGTCCCTCAGCTTTTCCCGTGCCAAATGCATATGGCTTTCCTGCTTTCGGACTAGTATCCCAGGTACCCGCCCGTGCACACCCCTGTTCCTCTTACCCCAAGCAACTCGCGCAACCGACACCCACGCGCTAAACCAATCGAAGTTTAGATGCACACAGGGTCCAGGTGGCTAGCAGGTGGGAGAGATGAAAGCCACAGAACCTCTAGCTACAATCCCTCCGGAACTACCTGCGACTCCATCTGTTTGTGCACTCCTTCTCTCCCTCTATCTTCATCTTGTTCTCGTCGTCATCTTTTGGTCTTTTGGTCTTTTGGTGTCTTCTGCCTCTAGCTTCCTAATACTTGTCTCTTGTACACTACAACAGGTGCGTGGTTGACAACCGGATAGGGCAGTTCCAAGAGCTGCCCTGTAACCTCATTTCTCTAACCAGCCATTCACAGCTCCCATCCAAGATCTTACCATTTGACCCGATTTGCCCACTCACCACTCTATCCGCTGTACCAAATCTCCGCTGCTTACCGCCTGGTCGCCTGCTGAGGCATTGAAACCGCATTCATGACGCTCTGATAACTACCCTCCGAGTCTGGCATCGGCAGTGATGGCGGGTACTCTGCGCGCATCCAGCATGCTGCCGTCCATCAAGTGCTCGACTTGCGGCGACGAGATTGAGATTGCTAGCCTCGCCGACCACATCTGCAGTACCCCAAGTAAGTTTACATTTGGGTTCTGAGAGACAGTAATTGACGAGCGCAGAACCTCTGTCAAAGGCCGCTACAGCACCGACCTTTGGTGCGGAGACTGAGATAAATGCCGACGAGGTCGACAACTTCCTCCGTGATTCGCGAATACAGCGATCATTATCATCGCCGCGCGACTCGAACCCCAAGTCACCTGGCTACTTGCGACCTGGCCGGAATCCCCCTCCTCGGATTGACGCTGCGGCAGCGAGTAAGTACTCCTTAGAGGCCCGTGAGACACAGCTGACCACCAGACCGGCCGTATCTCCAGGTCGAACAGCTGCATACGCCAGCAAGCTTCTACAGCAGCAACAGCGACGGCCGCAGCTTACCCGTGACCCCCTCCACGCAAATCACAACACCCAGCTCCTTCCAGTCCCGTCACCAGCCTGGAATCTCGAGAACACCGACACCACCTTCTCCTCACGAGAGCGATTATTTTGGGCATGGGTCGTTTGGCGGTCTGGCGAAAAGCCCTTCCGCCTTTTCGCTCAGCAGCCAGGGACAGGGGATGCTTGGCGAGAGGCGGCCATCCGACTATATGATGGCGCCGGTGTCACCGCGCATGAACGGTGGCGCCAATGTCATGAAGCGGATGGACAACATTGCACCAGGACCGTTCACGCAGGGACGTTCTTTGGAAGTGGCGGGGGTGCATCAGCGCGATGTCTCGACTAGTTCGCGGGCCTCATCGCGGGATCAGCGTCAGCCGTTGGAGCAGCGGCCGTTAGAGCAGCGCCGGCCATCCACATCGGACCGCCGGCCGTCCACAGCGCACTCCCAGCGGTCCCAGAAGAGCCAGAACAGGTCTCCGGAGCAACGGCGGCATAACAAGTCTCCTGAGCAACGGCGCTCGCCACCAGCAAGACCACCGAGACCAGACGAAAACGTGGATCGATTTCTGGAGGCGTTGCAAAGCGACACTGAGCGGTCACCAGTGTTTAACACGAACTTTCAGTTCAACTCCTCGAGAGATGAGAGGCATCATAATCTTTCCGATCCCGCAGTACATCCACCGAGAGCCGAACTTCTTCCTCAGCAGACCAACTCACAGTCTCGCGCACCGTCACCTACCGCATCGTATGCCAGTTTTGGATCTGGATACATGAATGGCCGGACGAATAGTCGGCCCACAACCCCCCAGGATGCGTCTTACGTTCCATTTTCGTATAAGCAAGCTGGCGACAAGCCGCTCGTGCCCGCCGAGGCGTTGATCCCTTCGCCGAATGGGATGGCGAATACGGGAATCGACTTGCATTTCGGGATGTCGGGCTCCTCGCTTGACTCCAGGCAGGCAGAACCGAAGCTGCCCCAGGTCGATGCGGATGGATTCATGCCTCCACGAGCAGCGTGGAACGCAGACCGCCCGTCGACCTCAAATGGGGAGACGAAGCGCGCCCCGAACGAAATGCGCCGGCCCTCCCTCCCCGGCAAAAGCGTGTCTCCTCCCCGCAAAACCCACTCCGCAAAGGACTCCAACGCCTCAAGTAACTATTCACGCAGCCTGCGCTCTAGTCCATCTAAGATCTCCAACGGGTCGAAATCGTCGCAGAGCTCAGTAGGCTCGGCAAAACTGGACGAGAAGCCCATGCAGCCGGAGCCGCCGATAACAGAAGTCTTCACCCCACCTCGCAGCGTGGGAATGGGCGCGTACTTCCACCCCCAGGAGTCGCCGCTCGACCCCGCCATCCAGCAGGGCATGTTCGTCCGACTGCCGCCCCAAGACCAACGAAGGCCCTCCGCCGACAGCCGTGCGCCGATGGAGCGTGCAGTACCCGCCCCGTCAGCCCCTCCCGCTCCGGCGGCCCCATTGGCCGCACCAGTTCTTCCCCGCGAGTGGGAGACGCGCGCGAAGTCGCCCGCGCCCGCCCCGACAAGCAGAGGCAAATGCCGTGGCTGCGGGGAAGGCATCACCGGCAAGTCCGTCAAAGCAGCAGACGGGCGTCTCCCAGGGCGATACCACAAGCAATGCTTCGTCTGCACCACCTGCCGCGCCCCCTTCCTGACCTCGGAGTTCTACGTACATAACAACGCACCCTATTGCGCGCACCACTACCACGAAGCGAACGGCAGTTTATGCAGGCGGTGCAACCACGGGATTGAGGGAGCGTACCTGGAAACGGATCGTAGGGAGAGGTTCCACACGGCTTGCTTTGCGTGTGCGACGTGTGGGATTAAACTAGATGGGGGGGAGTACTTTGAAGTTGCTGGACGGCCGTTGTGCGAGCGGCATGCGTTCGCTCGCGCGCCGAGTCCCGGGCCTGGGAGGGGGGGTTACGGGCCCAGAGGGAGGGGAGGGCCGTGGTTAGGTCCGCCGCCCGGGGTGGGGAGGCCGGAGAAGAGGAGGACGAGGTTGATGATGATGTAGTCGTGGTTATGCTGCAAGGCGTCGGCTGGCGTCTTCCGTTTATAAGCAAGCGGGTTTGGATAACGCGCCCGCAGGACGGGGGGGATAGGGCGCTAGATACCCGCGGTCTTCTCTAACGAGGCCCTCTGATGTAGCCGTGTGTTATCTAATGTATATTGCGAACTTTTGAAACTCTAAAGTCTGACTCCATGGTGATGTTGGCTTGCTTTTTGGTTGAGACATCTTGCTTTTTAGGTTGCGCAACGGCGGCCCGGATCGGCTGAGGCTGAGACGGAGGCACGGGGGGCTTGCGGAAGTCTAGCCGGCCGTTTTTTATCGGCTCGGGGCGCAAGCGCGGTGCATTGACCAATAAGTGCAGGGGTGCGGTGAACTTCACGAAAAGTTTGGGCGACGCGACGACTGCTGAGTGAGGACGACATCACGACCCGCCACATACAACAACGGCACGATATCACCACCGAACTCCTCAGTCACGCCTACACGATTACCAAACGCCAGAGCATGCGCTAACCCCACCATCGCACTCACCATCACACTCCCCACCCGCTCACCACCACCACCACCACCACCCCCGAGCGCATCATGCCCTCCCTCCCCCCCATCCCCGCTCCCTTGAAGAAGTTATTCAATACTTTCCCCCTAACCACATACGGATCAAACCTCCCGCCCCAGCGCTCGATCGCCGCCTTCGGGTCCGATCCTTTGCTATTCACTTGGCTGGACCCCGCCTCCGACACCACCTCCCCCACCACTACCCCCTCACCCACCGCCCCCATAATCAGCCCTGCCGCCGAGAGATCAGACCCAGGGCGGATATTCGACCCGCGCTGTCTTGCCGTTGCGCTGCTACTCCGCGCACTGGGTACGGATGTACGGATTGTGGGCGCGAATGCGCATGCGAGTGCGGAGGGTCTGCCACTTCTTATAAATGGTGCTGCGGGGGCGGGGATGGGTGAGAAGGACTTGCCGCGGGGGACGGTGGGGAGGGAAGGGTTGGAGAAATGGGCGCGGGGATTAGAGGGCGGAGAAAAGGAGAAGGGGGACGATAAGGAAGATGAAGGCATAAGAGCCCTGGTGGAGGGGCCGGTAAGGCGGTTGTGGTTGTACACCATGTTCCTTGACGGCAACGGGAGGAGGAAGGTCGGTGGGAGATACTTCCCGCTGCTGAAGCAAGAGGCGGTCGAAGAACTCACGCTCTCTACGCCGGTTATTGATGGGCCTGGGATACTCGCGGAGGGGAAGCAGGCGCTGCAGGCTATTGATGCGTGGATTTTAGGGCAGGCCGAGTGGGAAGAGCGGAACTTTTTACAGGTGACGGTCGAGGCGTATGCGTCTCTGCTGCTTAAGGGTGGTGGGGAGGGCGGGAAGATGGTAGAGCATTTGGAGGGGTTGAGAAGGTTGGTAGCGAGGGTTGAGGTGTTGCGTGCGGAATATGGAGGGAAGGATGGACGGTGAAGCTGTTTCTGGGACAAGCGGAGGCGGATAGCCTTCCGCGGACTGCGATAGACCGGCGACGCGAACTTGAGAGGGCTTCTCGGCGGCGCAGATGGAGGCTGAATGCTGCTCCGGTCGTTAAGGCCCTGATGATGAGGGCGGCTGGGCATACAGATCGAGGATCTGGCGACGTTGCATTCTCAACTCAAGATTATGAGGGTGATAAACGAATGGGAAGTCATCACGAAGCAGAAAGCGGACTATAGTTACTGGTCAATGATCAATCTATTGATCGATTCGCGGACTGATATTGCGAGCTGATATACAGGAGATGAAGCGAAAGAAGAGCACGAGCCTTTGAAGTAGCAAGCTGGCCGTATGTGCGATAGAAGACGCAGGCGCACTCACATGGTCTTTCTCTTAGTTCTAGTCGACGCCGAGCCGTTCTTCAGCCTCGTGGAGATGGCAACATCATCGCACTCCTTACCCTACGCGGGATAGCGGGCCCGGTATGTCTACAAACTACACTGACCGGACTTTTACCCGGCCTCGTCACCAGTGTCCAGCCCTAGCACTCGCCAGGCCGCGGTATCATCACCAACGTCCACCGTCCAAACCTACGCACTGGTCCTGGCAAACTCCCGATACCACTCCAAACACTCCGGGTTCGCAACCGCTGCCCCGATCTTAACCTCCATCCCACACAAGATCTGCTTCACCGCCGTCTCGACCCTGCTCCAGTTAGCCATGCTCTAGCCACCAAACCAGAGGGAAAGGGCAACCCACTTCTTCCCATTACTCGTCACCGGAATATCCGGACATGCCACCACCACACCAGGGACATGCCTCGCACTCAACTCCTTCCTAATCAACCCCTTAACCCGATCCACCAGCTCCTCATCACACTCAACCCCCGGCTCCATCCTCAAAAACAACACCACAGTCTCATCCCCCTCCCCCTCCCTCCTCCTCCCCACACACAGCGCATCAGCGACCTCCCCCCCAAACCCCTTCAACACCAAATTATAAATCTCACTACTCCCAAACCTCACCCCCGCCGGCTTAAGCACCCCATCACTCCGCCCCAGCATAACTAACCCCCCCGTACTCCCCGTCCACCGCTCAAACCGCACATAATCCCCATGATGCCACACGCCCGGAAACCTTTCAAAATACGCCGCTTGATACTTTTCTGTCCCGTCGGGGCCCCAGAACCCAACCGGCTGGCACGGGAACGGCGCGACGCACACCAGATCCCCCGCCTCGCCCGAAGCACTCACGTCCGCCCCATCGCCATCCCACGCGCGCACCGCCATCCCGAGACCCAAGCATTGAATCTCGCCCGCGCGCACCGGGAGCAGCGGACACGGCGCACCGAAAAGACTGATGATATCCGTGCCCCCAGTAATACTTCCCAGATTAATCCTCGCGGGAAAAGCCTTGTACACAAATGCAAACGTACTCGGCGCAAGCGGAGACCCGGTCGAGTATATCGCCTCGAGCTTGTTCAGCGGTAGTGAGGCGGTGGGCACCACGCCCCGCTGCTCCAGGACGGAAAGATACTTCGCGGAGGTGCCAAAGTGCGTAACGTCCAGATCCTGACATAACCGCGGCATGGCCAGATCATCCGGGACTGACGTCCCTTCCTCCTCGCCAGGGGATCGAAAGGGCGACCCATCGTAGCACACGACCGTCGCGCCAACCGCCAGCGCAGACACAAGCCAGTGCCACATCATCCACGTCGCAGTCGTGAAGTAGAGCATTCGCGACCCGGGGCGCAAGCCACAGTGCAGGGCATGTTCCTTCTTATGCTGGATGAGCGTCCCAATGGCTCCATGGACAATGCACTTCGGTGCGCCTGTTGTGCCGCTGGAGTACAGGATGTACACTGGGTGATCAGGCGGTAACTGCTCGAAAGCCAGATCCTCGTCTTCTCCGCCCTCCAGAAACGCCTCCAGCCTAACCGCGCCCCGTATACCCGCAGCATCTCCCTCCGCCCCAGCACCCGTGGGGATAACAACCACACACTCCACCCCCGGCAACCCATCCACAATCTCCGTAACCTTCCCCAAAACCCCATGTCCCCGCCCATTATAATACGCCCCATCATCGCACACCAAAACCCTCGGCTCAATCTGCCTCAACCTCTCCAAGACCCCCGTAACCCCCGTATCAGGACTAACCCCCGTCCACACCGCGCCCAGCGCCGTCGTCGCCAGCATAGCAACCACAGCCTCAGCATGATTCCCCACGTACCCGGCCACGCGGTCGCCGACCGTAACACCGCGGGCCCTAAGCGCAGCCCGGAATATGCGTACTCGCTCGCGCAATTCGACCCACGAGAGTGTCGTGCGGCTCGTTTCCGTCGCCGCGATCAGCGCGGGCGAGTCCTCGTCCAGCGAGCGGTTGGCGGGGAAGAGTAAATTCTCCGCGAAATTGAGGCGTGCGCCCGCGAACCATTCCGGGCGCGGGAATATGGGCGCATCCGGAGGGAGGACCTGCTCGTCAGCCAGGAGGCGGGGGTACACAGCGGGGCACACACCTCAGTATACTCCGTCGACGCGCGAATCCCCGTGTAAGCCCATACCTCGCCCCAGAACTCCGGGACGTGGGTTATGCTCCAGGCGTGCAAGGCGGGATAGTCCGGAAGGCTGAGGTTGAATTTCGTGCTGATATCGGATAGGAAACCGCACATTGCCGTTGAGGACGGGGAGGGGTGCTCCCAGAGCTTGGTGCCGGCGGCACTGGTATCGGGGGCAGTGGCGGGGGGCGTGGGTGGGGGGACGATGTCGACGGCCATGGTGATGAGTTTGTTGAGACTGTAGGACGCCGGTGTCGGCTTTATGGATGGGCGTGTAGCCGGCCCCACGCCGGCGCGGTGCGACGCGAATCCCGACCCCGCTTGGTACGGCCCCTCCCGGCCGAAGCGGGAATTCACGGTTGTACCGACATCCTCTGAGTACAACATCACGACAGTCACCAGCAAGAAGGTCAAGGGACAGGAAAGATTTTTTTGGAAAGGAGTCAAACAAGACTAGAATACACCCAATATATCCTCCATAATTGCGCCAGCTCCCTTCTAAACCCATTTAGCTACCTCGGTCAAAGCTCGACCGAACCTCAGGGCTCGTTACCACCCGGCGTTCATGTCCCGTTGGCGGCTGGCGGGGAGGTCCCCTCAGGCTAATGGGATCGGGGAGGTCCTGCGCGCGCTGCATGACGATTGTAGACTCGTAGAGGTAGGGGGGAACCCAATACCCGCCATTATACAGCAGAAGAGCAGCACCCAAGCCTGTCGTCGGGTGCCCGCGTGAAGTCTGAACCCAGGTTTCGAAGTTCTGGAAGCACACGGCTTGGGCGGTGGCATCCGTTTTCTTTCCGGCTGCAAGGACGCTCCCTCTGTAGCCAGAGAAAGCCCTGCCTTTTTCATGGCGCCAAAGAAACGCCGTCCGACGAAGCCCATTGATGTCCCAGACATATTCATGCCACGCAATGAGGGTGTCATGAGTGGGCGTCTCGATGCGAGCTTCCTTGAAATCGCTGTGACTTGAGGTTTTGAGTTGGTTGATGAAAATTTAAGCCTCCTTTCTTCGGGTCGTCGTCAAGTCCGCTTAGTTGACTTGATCGAAGCTTGACCGAACCTCAAGATTCGTGAGAACTCGCCGTTCGTGGCCCGTTGGCGGCTGGCGGGGGGTCCTAGAGGTCGTCCACACGCTGCATCACAATGGTAGATTTATAGATGTCGTCGGGAAGCCAATATCCGCCATTGCACGATAGGTGTCTAGGACCCCAGCCTGATTGGCCCCAGAAGGTCCCGCAATCGCCCCACTGGTGTATAGGAAGATGTTCACTGGGCCATGTCTGCTGAAGGGCCTCAAAATTTTGGGAGCAGACGGCGCGGGCGGTCGAGTCCGTCGGTTTCCCAGCAGCGAGGACGGCCCCGCTGAAGCCTCCCATAGACGTGTAGTTGGCTAAGCGCCAAACAAACGCCTGCCGAATACCATAGACGTCCCATATGTACTCATGCCCAACAATAAGGGCCTCGCGAGTGGCGTTTGCAACATGTCCTGCATGAGAATCGCAGCGGCCAGTCGGCAGGACTTGGCCGACGAAAACGACCCTACCATCAAGGACGTCTTGAGGAAGTGCCAACCCGGTGAGCAGCGGCATGCCTCGAGGTGCATTCATGGCCGGAAGATCGGGTCCCGTTACCAAGCTCAGGTCATGGGGGAACCCAGCAGGGTACGGCAAGGTCCTGGATGGACTGTCGAAGGTGCGGTGGATGATACCAACCTCTTGATTCGAGTTGCATAGGCAGACCTTCTTGCCCAATGCCAAATTGTCCCCGGCTATAGCTGGCTTACCGCCCGTCAAAGCTTCCAGATCGCAGCGAGCCATCACCGGCTTGATGTGGTGATAGCAGAAACTGAGCTTTCTCACCAAATAGTTTGATTGTGTGAGAAAGACGAATCCGTGAGTAGGGACGGTGATGGCATTCGTCCTGTCCTCCAGTTGGAGGCGCAGTCCCAGGCACGCCTTCATCGAGATATTGTCACCCTCAGCCACCACTGCGCCGGAAACTTAGGATGATGATTGTGTGAATGGGACCCGAGAACCGACTTCTCAATGAACTGACAATGTTCCAATGGACCCCACCTCGCCGTGGTACATGTTCGTTCGGAACAGTATCCCCTTGTTGTCGTAGAGAACGGAAAGTTGTCCGGAGAGCATGACGCGAACACCCGACGAGTCCTTGAAGGTCCGCCGTAAGCTGCTGATCTGGCTGTGGGTGAGAACTTCCCGGGTGCTGTGGATGTCGATGTCCACGCCTCTACAGCTTTCCTCCATGGGTGTCTTCCTCCGCCCCACGCAGTGCCTGATGTGGGACCTCGGGGCCTGCAACCTTCAGCGGAATGGGGCCTTCGTCTTCGCATTCCATGTGATAGATGAGCCAAATCATTGGCTCTTTGGGTATATTGCTTTTCCTCACGAACACCTCTTCATGCTTGCGAAGGAAGGGGTGGAGCGTTCTCACAAGCGCTTCCGTTGACTCCGAGCAATTCATGACTAGCTCAGTCCGGGCCATGTCTCCGGGAAGCTGACGAATGCCAGTAACGCCTTCAGTTACAAGTCAGCTCACATGCGCTTTCTTTGGAGGGAGTTGACCTACGCGGAATGAGATACGTCCTCACCTCCCAGTCACGATCGAGGTTTGTCGAAGTGTGAGTGGCTTGAGCCTGGGACATGGAAGTTGTGAACCCGACGTCCAAGGCAATCTCTTCCGGAGAGACGGAAGATTCGGGAGACGTCTGTACGCCTTCCCACACCATTTATTCCGGAGAGACGGGAGATTCGGGAGCCGTCTGTGCGTCTTCCCACTCCACCTCCTCAGAGGCGTGGACCTGACGCTTGTTTGACGGGGGCACCTCGCCCGGTGAGGCGGGAGAGAATGAGCGCTTCGAAGATGCCATTGCTGTTGTTAAGTCGAGCTGCTGGGGGAGTGGCGAGGAGATGAAGTTGAAAAAGGTTGGGGCAACAGGTCAAGCTGCGGGGAGACTGGTGAGGAGATGAGATTGTTGATGGATGAAGTGGTGAGGCTGTTGATTGATGAAGAGATGAGAGCGCTGATTGATGAAGAGATGAGAGCGTTGATTGATGAAGAGATGAAAGTGTTGATTGATGAAGAGATGAGAGTGTTGACTGGTGAGTGGGTGAGGTTGGAATAGTTGGAAGAAATCGAGGCTGGCTGAGAACTTATAGAGAAGGCCGCGTCATTGTGCGAGTCAAAGGATCCGATACCGCTGAGGAGAAGTGTACCGACATGGAAAGTACGTTCGTCATCATCCAGAGCAAGAAGGGACGATAGGACCCAACTACATCCTCCGGTGGCAGGCACCTGCCTTGTCATCCAACGAAGGAGAGAACGACCGCGCACTTCAAGGGTCTTCCGGGGGAAGGCACCGACGACATTAAATCACAGGATGGAAAGACCACCTGTCCCCTTACTAGTCCTCATACGTAAGACACCCGAGGCATATCAAAATCAACTCAGAAGACTCATAGCGTATGCAGATAGACATTACCATACGTACATATACAGAGACCAAACGTGCGGCGGGTATCTCCCAAGCGCCCAGCCATGCCAGACCAGAAACCTCATAAAAACCATCCCATCATAACCATGCCGCCCATTTTTCCGGGACCTATGCAAACGAACAGAAGTCGCATCCCAAAAACAAAACGCCCCAAACCCTATGCGGGACTCAGCGCGGGACTCCATTTATCTCGCGTCAATCGCCGCCGTTGCCGACCCGCGCTACTAGACGCACTACTCGGCCGCCGCGGTATTTGCAACCCCATCCCGAAGGGCGGCGGACTTGCTGTCGCCGGGCGCTCGGGGAAGGCGCGCACCGCGGCTGAGTACGGCCAGTCCGCCGTACCGGGCCGCTGCTCGAAGGGCGCGACGTCGAAGGGGTTAGGCCGCTCGGCCGCGGACGCGGAGCGTGGCTCGTGGAACCGCGTGTGGTCAGAGCGATTGAATGGCCACTGGCTTCTCGGGGAGGGTGGTGAGTGGGACTGCGCCTCGTCCATGCGGAGCACGGAGGTTATGAACGGGTCGCTGGTGACGGGGCTGAGGGGGATGCCGAAATCGAAGGCGGGGGGTTCGGAGGCGCTGCGTGGCCGCTGTCCGTGGGTGGCGATGTCGGGCGCCGAACTATTTGCGGAGGGAATGTCCGGTAAAAAGCCGGGGAGTCCGTCGCGCGGGTTGCCGGGGACGAGGGAGGCTTCGTCGTCGGATGACTCGGAGGGGGAGATGATGAAGGACCCCGGTGTGACGAGGCCGGGGATGCTGTCGAAGCGGCTGCGCATATCGAAGAAATCGGATCCCGAATTGCGGAGGTCGGGGACGGCGAGGGTGGGCGGTGGGGAGATCACACGGTGGGTTTCTTCGGTCACGACGGCTAGCTTGTCGTCGTAGCCTGAGGGGACGGGGTCGAGGCTCTTCAGTCCGTATTCGTGCGCGTCAACGAAACTGTTCTCTGCGTCGCGCCGCTGAAGATGCACCTCCAGTCTGCTCGTTGGGGCGATGCGCTTTATCATGGAGGCGCTTCGTTTCAGCGCATTCGAGATCTGGCTGTCGTACCGGCTTGTGTTGCCGCTGCTGTCCTTGGTCTGGTCGCGGCTGCCGACCTTGCTGCTCAGGTCGCGGAAGAAGCGGCCGAAGACGGATTTAAGCGATGGTGCGCAGGCGCACATGATGGCGACGTTGCACTCGGCGATGCTGGTGACGAAGACTTCGAAGGCTGCCCATGATTTGTCGAGGACTTCAGCTTGGGTGCGGCCGAGGAAGATGGTGCGTGCGATGCCGGAGCCGACGACCCTGGAATGTCAGTAGGTGGAAGATGCAGTGGTGGAAAAGAACGCACAAGAAGCCAACGCCAAAAACGAAGAGCAGGCCAATGCGCTGGCGGCGTGATATCCGGATTCGCATCAGCAGTGCGGCGGGAAGGAGAATCGAGTACACGTCGCTGAAGACGCTGAGCGCGCCCGTGAGCTCGGCCACCCACGTCTGGACGGGCCTTGACGTGCAGGAGAATTTGTGGGTCTGGGCCCACTGGAGGTCGTAGTTCTTCCATACCGCGGGAATCGGATTGCAGGTGAACAGGACCAGGAAGGAGACGACGATGGTATACACGACGACGAAAGTGATGGCAGCCCACATGGCCCACTTGAACTTGTTGCTGTAGGTGCCGGCCACCAGCCGGCGGTAGAACATCAGGACGGAGATCTTCGTCAGACAGGTGCTGTAGAAGAAGACGTATTCGATGATAAAGCCGATGAGGGCTCCCGAGGCCCACCTGTCAGGCGGAACATCCCATATGTGGCGGTTGAAGCCATATTTATAGGTCGCTACTGCTATGAGTGCGCATTCTCTCTGATGGAGAATACAGACGTACCGAGAAGGACGAGCACTGTGAGCGCAGTCCCCAAAATCCACGCCACAATGATAAAAACGTCGTCCAGTCCTAGGTTGCCCTTGGTGGTCATGCGCGACGCGATGCGTATTCCGACCAAAGCCGTCGTGAGGATTTGAATAGGCACGGCGAACCCCGCCATCCAATTGCGCTGCTCATGACTGACTGCTGTTGAGGCCATCGGAGCGAAGTCTGAGGCATTGTCAGCTACGGTACCAGACCGGGCGCGCGTGTGTATTTAGGAGATGATGCGCGACTGAATGCAGGCGTTGTGGCTGATTGCACAGTGATGGGCAGACAGCCTCCCAGCAAGCAACCCCAGCCTCGTGTCGGGGATTGGCTGTCGGCATATTTCCGCCGAGGTTCGGCGGCACGTCAGACGGCAAGACGGCGCGCATTGCGATGCGATCTTCACCCGCGACGGAAATCGAGCACCACCTCGATATCAAGAGTGTGTGATGGACGCGATGAACTTTCTTAGGAGAGAAACGTACCGCGATGTAGTCGACGACCGCCCAGCTCAGCCTTTCGTAAAGTGCGATCGACGTTACTACCCGCTGGTGCATTCAAGCGGCCATCGGGTTTGTCGCGAATAGATTAGCTTGGCGATTGAGGTTCAGCAACCGGTTGCAGGATCTCGAAGCTTTGACGTTAACACCCGACTTGACGCGCGAGGTGCGGAGGTATGGACTCTTGTATCCAGACCGCTGTTACTACTGCGACATGCAGCCTGCAGGTCCTGGGGGATTTCTAGCGGGCAAGAGATTGGCACGACGCGCACGAGGCAGCGGCGGATTATACCGTACCGTAGCTTGAGGGGTACCGCGCATGTTGGCTACCAGGGGGTCTACACATGGTTGTCCGTGTCGAGCGATGAATTTTGCGGGGAGGCTGGCGGTGGGGGACTACCCGCACGACTGATGAGACCGAAGATGAGACGCTATTTGCTCACCGAATCGTGATAGCTTCACGGCCATGTCGGGGGTCGATGAGCGCTACTCGCCGCCTCTCCGTCTTTGGCGTCTGTTGGCCGCTTTCTACGCGGAGCCTGGAAGCGAACCCGAGTTTGTGGCTTGTCATCGAATGCTGCTGGGAAGTGCGGGGCATGACTCGCGGGGAGTAAAAGCGGGGTGGGCGTCGCTGGGTCACCTGCTTCGAACAGGACAAGCTACGAGAGCTTGCGACACCGATGCGACACCGGGATTGTGAGGGGATTAACAATGAAGGCGAGAGGCGTGGTTGCATGTGTTGTTGGGCTCAAGGGAAGTTGATGGGGTACCTTGATCCAGTACGGTACATCCGTACAGCTCAAATGCGAGACATCAGCATAGAAGATGGGAGGACGTTCCGTCGACCCGTGTTAAATTGCGGCGGAAAAAGTCGCCGGATATCATGAAAGATCATGACTGGCGGCCACATACGTGATTGACGTTCTCAGCTATCCCGCGAACTGGTACCGATGTCCCCCACATTTTCTTCAGTTTCGATAATCTCGAGCTTGTGCGGCAATAAGAAGTAGAGAGGCGGGGAGGATTCGCGCCTTGCGAAGTTTCTACGAGCATCCTCTTAGGAAACGGACGGTCCACCCTTGCCCAAAGCGGTCACGCACCGTCGATGTGAGCCGGGGCATTGACTCTTGCCCCGGAGACTGTGGTTAATCCGTCGATGAAAAGTCTTGCAAACACCCAGCCCCTCCGCCCATCTGCATCAATGCGAGCGCCACGGGACGGGGGGAAGACATAAACGGAACGGAACAAGCCGAGGCGAGTCGTGTTGTGGCTTATCAGAAATTGGAGACTCTCGACGAAATAATGCGACGGTTGAGAGCAACATCTCTCTCGACATCAAAGGCACGAAGACACAAGGTACGTACCCCTTCTCGTGTGATCGTCATTGCCTGGCATTGTTTGATCACCCTAGCGTTGTTCAAGCCAGCCTCAGTGTGGGGAAACGAGGGCCGGCTGCCGACGACTGTGGAAGCTTTTGACCAGTCGTCGGCTGCTTCCGATATGCAGGCGGCCACAAGCGGAACGCCTCATGACTCGGCGTTCGCGGCTCGGGGACTAGCTCGAGCGCGCGGCCTTCACAAAATTGTTCTCGAAGGCTGCTGGAAACGATTTAGACTTTATGCCACGCGGACTGCCTCGTGGAACTGCACGCAACGCCTTTGGCTCGCATTTAGGACCAACCTCCTCGTTGCGAGGCTGGAGGCGCAGATATTCCTGCTGGCGTTGTGGTGACTGCATTTTTCAAGGTCTTCGAACGGCATAACAGGCATGCTGTAAAAGGTGCCCGTAAAAGGTAGGTTCCTCACTTCAAATTCCTTAGCCTGCATATATCCCAGCTCTGATCCTTCAGACCCTGCGCGATAATGCAACATTGCGGAGAAGCTTGTTTCTGGTCGGACTTCAGGAGCGTCTGACCATCCTCGACGGCTCCTCGCCGCACCCCCCGCTGCCACGAGGGATTAAGCCGATGTCTCGTCTGTGCTTGAGATCGCGTTTCCGCAGCCTTGGGGTTTTGTGAGCTGGAGAATGCTGGACTGCCTGAAAGTGCTGTTTGCCTTCTGGGAAGTTGAAACGCAGGTACGCGTCGCGCCATCAGCTTGTGAGCGAAGGGATGGCCCGGCGAGGCCGGCCAAGACAACTCTCATAAGCAATACCCCGCCCGCTTGCTCAACCTACCGTAGTGTGCTTCACACGTGCAGAGAGCTAGTGCATGAGCATGCACTCTCTGACCAAGCGTTTCCGCAGCGCACGGCGTCCCACTTGCCACGAGGTAAAAGTTCGCAAAGAACAGATGAGGAAGCGAAGCCGGCTCTGCAGGAGGCTGGGCCCTGTACTGAGCCTTCCGGACGGTGCCGCCTTTTGCGCGCAGAGGCGTGGAGGCTTAAAAAGAACGCTGGATGAAGGATTCGGACATGGGTATATGGAACCGGGGCTGCTTGCGGTACGGCTTAGCTGCCGAATGTCGACTGGATCTTCAGGATCCGAGTCACGGCTCGGACGCTACGTCGCATGGCAGGAGGTACAAGCAGCACGAAAGGATGGATAGAGTTGCGGCTAGCAGGCTAGCAAAGCTCGGAGCACTATCGATATGTTGGACGAAGAACACGAGAGGTCCGCCTTGCTCACCAAGAGCACCGCCTCCTTGCGAGCACGATCCGCGAACGTTTTCTCCACCAAGTTAGCCAAAAGAAAGCTCGCCTCATGAAGGAAAAAGAGCAGCTAGACATCGGCGACAGCAACGCCTTCCTCCTCCACCCGAACCAGTTCAGCATCACAAACGATGATTCGAGGTTTTTAGCTGCTGTTCTGTTTGCCGCACGCCTCGGAGTGGACCTGCTCACATGTTAGTTGGCTTTGCAGAAAACGGTCTAAACAGAAATGGAACGGCCAGCTCTGGAGTTCAATATCGGAGTCCAACACCGGGGCATTGTACGGAGTACGTCAGTCCAATATAGGAGCATCCATCATGGGCCGGCTGCATCGGCGGAGGTTCGAGAGCGGGATGGTGGTGGGATGTGTCCGGGATTGAGCTTCTGATCCAAGACCGGCCTCTTGCCTGCTATCACCCAAGTCAGCAGCATGCAAATCGTCTATCACTGCACATGTAGACAAAACGTAGGAGATCAGAGAAAGTAGAGCAGCGCCGACGTCAAATATAACTCTCCCGTCCTCATCAACCTTTGTTTTTGCTTCCCGTTCCCGTATGATGATCGTCATTCCCTATCCCCGGCCAGCGGCCCGCCCGCGCGCGCCAAGTTCACCACGCCAACGACGATACCAACAACCTCACCTCAACCCACCACAACAGTAACCCACCACCGACATCGCCCCCCCCCCCCCCCCCCCCCCCCCCCCC
>ML996705.1:0-46460 GCA_010356995.1 Trichodelitschia bisporula | reverse complement strand
GTAATGTCCAAACCCACCGCCAACTGGGCCAAAGTCGGCGACCGCTTCTACCGTCGCGTGCAGCTGTACACCGACGTCTTCGACCAGGACCTCGAGCTCGAGAACCACCTCATCGCGGGAGCTCCCTACAGCGGCGCTGTAGGTACGTCGCGCGTATGCGGCTCGGGCTTTGCTGATAGCTCTAGATCGCCTTCCATCGCGATGAGCGCAAGCTGCAGGCACACCGCGGGGCGCAGGCGCTCAAGCCCAGTATCGATATTTACAGCTGCGCGGGGAAGCTGATTCGGCGCATCAACGTACGTGCTTTAGGCGAGGGGCAGCGAAGCAAGCTCACAATGGCAGTGGAACGAAGGACACATCCGCGGCCTCGGGTGGTCGGAGGACGAGAAACTCCTCGTAGTCACGGTTGACGGCACGGTGCGCGTCTACTACGACCTGCAGAGCGACTTCGTGCCGTTTTCGCTGGGCCACGGCGCGGACGAGCACGGCGTTGTTGCATGCCGCTTTTGGGGGAATGGCTTCGTGGCCCTGCTTGGGAATAATCATCTCGTGGCCGTGACGCGGTATGATGATCCGCGCCCGCGTCTGCTTGCTACACCCCCCGAGGAGGCGGTTGTGTCGTGGACGCTGATTCCGCCGACGGACTCGCTATCCCGCTCGGTCGAGGTGCTGCTCGCCATTGGACCGACGATATACGTGGTGGATGCGACGGAGGCGGAGGACAGAGGGCTGGATAAGGGCCCGTTTCAGCATATCAGTGTGTCGCCTAATGGCCGCTTTGTCGCGCTGTACACCGGCGACGGCAAGGTGTGGGTCGTGTCGAGCGACTTTCAGAATCGGCTTAGCGAGTACGACTCTAAGGCGCGCACGGTGCCGAAGGACATGCAGTGGTGTGGGAATGATTGCGTGGCGCTGGCGTGGGAGGACGAGGTGCATCTTGTTGGGCCGAAGGGGTCGGCGGCGAAGTACTACTACGATGGATGGGTGCACTTGATTCCAGACTGTGATGGCATTCGCCTGATCACGAATGAGGTGTGCGAGTTTCTGCAGCGCGTGCCTGGTGGGTTATATCTCTGTCCGGCATGAACGACGCTGATATGTACAGACGCCACCGAAGAAGTCTTCCGCCTAGGCTCCACCTCCCCCGCCGCCGTCCTCCTCGACGCCGTCGACCAACTCGAAAAAAAATCCCCAAAAGCCGACGACGACATCCAACTCATCCGCCAATCCCTCGACGAAGCCGTCTCCACCTGCGTCGTCGCCGCCGGCCACGAATACAGCATCCACTGGCAAAAACAACTCCTCAAAGCCGCGTCCTTCGGCAAATCCGTCCTCGACCTGTACAACTCCGACGACTTCGTGGATATGTGCGAAACCCTGCGCGTCCTCAATGCCGTCCGCTTCTATGCGCTTGGCCTCCCCCTCTCCTACGACCAGTACCTCCGCCTGACGCCCGAGCGCCTGATCACCCGCCTCATCCACCGCCACGAGTACGCCCACGCCCTCCGCATAGCGTCTTTCCTCCGCCTCCCCCAGTCTCCAATCCACACCCACTGGGCCCAGCAGAAAGTCCGCCATTCCCCAGAGCCAGACGACGGCGTTGCGCGCCTCATTGTTGCGAAACTCGCGGGTAAACCGGGTATATCCTTCGAAGCCATCGCCCGGGCCGCCTTCGCCGAGGGCCGCGCCCCGCTCGCCACCGCCCTGCTTGATCACGAACCAAGACCAGGACGGCAAGTCCCGCTCCTGCTCAGTATGAACGAGCCCGTCCGCGCCCTGGACAAGGCGGCGCAGTCCTCGGACCCGGATCTAATCTTCCACGTCCTCGCCTCCTTACGCCGGTCCTTACCTCTAGCGGGTTTCTTCCGCGCGCTTGCCCCCCGGCCTGCTGCCGCAGCGCTGCTGGAAGCGTCTGCCCGCGCCGCGGGAGATCGGGATTTGTTGAAAGACTTGTATTACCAGGACGATCGGCGCGCGGATAGTGCGAGCTTGCTACTCGATGAGGCACTCGACGGGACGGGCGTGGTCCGGGCTGATAAACTCGCCTCGGCTTCGCGCGTGCTCGCGGACGCGAAGGAGGCGGCATTCACCCGATCCACCATCGACGAGATACCCAAACTACTCAAAGCCCAACAAGCGCTCGACCGCGAATTCGGCTCCGACGCCCCCGAAGCAACCGGCGGTCGTTTCGCCGGCCTCAGCGCATACGACACCGTACTAAAGCTCGTGCGTCTCGGCGCCTGGAAAAAGGCCCAACGCTTCAGCGCCGACTTTCGCATCCCCGAGCGCGCGCTGTGGTGGGTGCGTCTGCGCGGTCTGGTCAGCCGGCGCGACTGGACCGAACTCGAAGAATGCGCGAGGCTCAAAAAGTCCCCGATTGGGTGGGCGCCGTTCTTTGACGCCGTCCTCGCCGCCGGGAACGCGCGTGTTGCGGCGCTGTTTGTGCCGAAGGTGGAGAGGGTGGGTGTTAGTGAACGGGTGGATATGTGGGTGCGGTGTGGGATGGTGGGACGGGCGGCGGAGGAGGCGGCGAGGGGGAAAGAGGGGGAGTTGTTGAAGTCGCTGAGGGGGAAGGCGACTGGTAGGGACCTGGCGGAGGTGGAAAGGCTGATTGGGGTATTGGAGCGGGGGGGACGGGTGTAGTTTGTATGTTCTTTCTTTTACTATGGGATGGTATTGTTACCCCTTGTAGGCAGACGAGGCTGACGGGTTAGGTGTCTAGGTGTCCCAATATCTAATTTAGTCTTGTAATCAGCTACCGCTTGTGCGTCACCCTGGCGTTGATCTGGGGCACATCCAGCGATCGCGCACGGGGCTTGTCTGGCATAGATGAGCGAACATGGACAACAAGACACTGCCGCGGCATCTAGACCGCATGGTGAGATTCAGAATACAGCTACGGCTAGAGAGCTAGAGGCACACCCCAGCGCCCACCACACAGAGCTGCCAGTCGCACGCTCCAATTACAGAGAGAAAGACATTAACTTCATCAAATCACGCCATCACTATTGAGGTGCAAATGCTCCCACATCACTTATCTACCAACCGCAACTCCCGAACCACGAGAACCCCCGTCTCGCAACCGCAAAACGTCATAAGTGCTGTTGTGGTAAGAGGCCGACAGATGTCAGCCTTGCGTAGCGTATGGCGCAATTACATGAGGAACGCAACCAGCACAACCATGGCGAGCTTGAGGAACGCGGGCACGACGACGTTGGTGGCTGCCGACGGGATGTAGGAAGATGTCGTAGTCGGAGCTGTCACAGTGCGTGCGCTGGACGTCGACGTAGCCACATCGGCCGAGGTAACGGTGCCGCCAGCCTCAGTCGTCGTCGTCTCCGACGCCGACTCGTCAGACGAGCTGGTGGCGGGCTTGGGAGTCGAAGTGGTGCCATTGAGGGCGACGGTGTTGTTTGTCGGGAAGAAGTTGGCGCAGGCAAGGCGAGTCTTGTTCGCAGTGTGCAGGACGATGCTACGGTCGCCGATGAAAGAGCCAAGCCCCGGAACCAGCGACACCCACGTGTCGGTGTAGGCGGCGCTGAACCCCGGCAGCGCAGGGATGGTGCCGTACTTGCCGCTCAGGTCGCCAACCTGGCACGACTCCGGCGCACTAGCATCGCAGGCAGTAGCATCACCGCGGCCGAACGGGTCAAGGTGGCCACCGGTAGCCGTACAGTTGCCATCATCAGGGACAGGATTCTCGTGGATGTGGTACACTGAAGGTGAGCTGCTGATTGTATCCTCTGCGCAGTTGCACTTACTGAAGGGACCGCCCTCCTGGACTTCGCCGTTGATGTTGATCATGAACATGACGCCGTCGCCATCCTCGGTTGACTGCGCAACAAACTGAGCGTCGATGCCCGCGTTGCCACCCGCCGGCATGATGGCGAGGTACTGCGCACCCAGAGGGTTGTTGTTGACGGGAGTCGCATCCTGCGCGCCCACGGCGGCGGCAAGGATGAAAGGAACGATGACAGAGAAGTGCATGATTGCGCTGTTGCTAACGATGTCCGAGTTTTTCTGGATGTTTGAAAGGCGGTACTCGTGTAGAAGTAGGATTGCTTCGGGAGGTGATGGTACTAAACGAAGGCAAGCTATGCGTAAAGACAAGCGGTGTGTGCAAGCGAGCAGCGAACGGAAGCGACTGGTGAAAGAAGATGAAGCGTTGGATGGGCAACGGGTCGCGGAGCTGAAGACGTGAAGAAGGCGAGGGCTCGGTGAATTCAAGTCTTGGGGGTTCCGATGGCTGGCTGGGACGACGACGCAGTGTTGGGCGGGACCACGAGGCGGGGGCGGGGCACGGAGTAGAGAAGGAGTGGGACGACCGGACGTGGGAGACGGATAATGAGGGAAGGTGCGAGTGGGGGGAGAAGGGCGACACGGAAAGAGGGAAGGAGAGACGGAGGGGGAGGGAAATTAAGGCAATGACGACCTCCTTCGTCTCGTCTCTGCAAATGGAAGTCACGACTTGCGTGGAATGTGGGGGGGGGGGCGAAGGAGGGGCTGGAGGGGCTGGAGGGGCTGTAGGGGCACAGATGGCGCAATTCACGACAGACAGGTGCAGTAGCGACCCACTCTTTGACCGTTGGGACCTGCTGCTGCTCTTTCCGTTTGTCGACCGTGATTGATAGCCGACAAAGAGGGTGAAGAGTGGGCGAGAAAGGGGAGGACAGCAGAGGAGGTGGAAGGGCAACTAGCAGCCGACATCTCTCAGCCCCTCTCATATTTGCCCTCTTTCTCTCTCATTCATCCCTTGCGTCGTTTGTTCGTTCTTTGTCGCTCCATCATCTCGCCCTCTTTCACCTGTCACCCGTTTCATCTAGATTCACCCTTCACCCGTCGGCAAAACACCTTCATCTCTTCACCAGCCACCGCGTGTGCAACATCGCAATGATCGCAGATTGCACGGCGCAAACCACCCCACCTTCAGGGACGGGTACGTGCGGAGTATGTCGTGACGTGGGATATACCTTGGTGCGAGGTGGAGGATGCGGGCTTCCTGGCTGTGCCATGACAACCGGACCACGTTCAAAGGCCATCGTCTGATTGGACTTGTGGATCGATTGTACGCTCGTCTTTTGTGCTTTCACCTCTGCGGCGTTGCACTTACTGCCTGTTTAATGCTATAGTCCATTGTTCATTCCCAGCCGCAATCACTCTCCGTCCGCGGCGAACGTCATATCGTTAGTCCGGAATTGAGTGCCGTTGAGTGTCGTCGACATTATGGTTGGCTGCGAAAAAGGCTGATTGGCTGCGAGCTCTGAGCGTTGTGCCTATTCGCTGACGGACGAAACGCCCAGCGTGCCCGGTAGGGTGCCGTTGCGGGTACGCACTGGACTCCACACTGTGGTCGTTTGCTAGGCTGCGGCCGCCAGCCTGGATTGTCGGGGTTCGGGGGTGGAGAAGGACGTTGCCACTGCACTAACGCCGTTTAGATGTTCCATCGGGTCTTCCAACGGACGTCGTTCGTGGCAAAAGTGAAGAAATCCAGCCTCGCGGTCTACGGCAGCATGTCCAACGCGCTTCCCGACCCTTTGTCTGTGAGGACGACCGCGAATACCGGCCGCAGCAATGGGATATTAGACGCACATGCATCACGCGGCCTTTGCACTGCCACAACTTTGTGGGCCTTTTCGTGGGTCTGGCATTGCATCTGGTGGGTCTCGACGTTTTTGAGGCTCCGCTTTACCCTTACGCGCCATCTTCTTGCTAGTGAGGTTCTCGGAGCGGGCCGTGGGATTACCGTTAGGGAGCAACGACTACCAACGGTGCTGTTGCTATATTTAAGCTGTCGCTGTGGGGATGATAGACCCAGAGGTACGCGGCCAGCATATCCTCAGCATCATAACCTCCACCGTACTGAACGGTAAGCTTCCCGCCACATATGCCCCATCTTGTGCTCTTCGTACAGCCCAGATGCCTTCAACGCTGAGGACAATTGTCTGGCGAGGAAGATGGAGCATTGCGGTCAAAAAAAGCCTGACGGACGGAGCTAGTGGCCTCTTCAGGGCCTAGGGGGTTTGAGCTGAAAGTTTGGGTCAATGAGCAGCGATGACGTCATGTACCCGGCATTTCGTGAGCACCAAAACCTCAGCATCGACGCCTTGACTCTGCATTCATCTTGTCGTCATCTCCAACTTCATTCCTTCATTCCTTCATTCCTTCGTTTTCCAATCCTCCCCTTTCCCAACCACCACACCAAACGACAGTCCAAGCTCATCCAGCTCTACTTCCCAACCGTCAAAAACAGCCTATCGCCCACATCTCCCAACCCGGGCACAATCATCCCCCGCTCATTAACCCCCGGATCAACACCACCCACCCAAACCTCCACCCCCTCCCACGCCTCCGCCACCCTTCGCACCCCCTCCTCACTCCCCAGCACAGACAGCACCACCACCTTCTTAACCCCCCACTCCCGCAACGTTTCAACTGCCGCATGTGCCGTCGCTCCGGTTGCGATAACCGGATCTAACACGATGGCCAGTTCGGAGGGTCCGGCGTCTGCGGCTGCGTGCCCGGTAGTTGAGGTTCCGTGGTAGGGCAGGTTGTTGTAGTACTCCACTGGCTGGAGGGTCGTGCGCTCGCGGTACATGCCTAGGTGATGGATGGGTACTGGGGTGGGGAGGAGGGCGGACAGGGCGTCGGTCATGGCGAGGCCAGAGCGGAGGATGGGGACGAGGGAGATTTTGGTGGGGGAGGTTGTATACACATCGAAAGACTCGCCGAGGGGGGATTTGTCCTGTTAGGGTGAGTTTGAGGGGGTAGGGAAGGGGGGGAGGGAGGAAGGGAGGGGGAACGCACGCTGCCCGAGACGGTGGTTGTGAGGGTTGCGGCCAGCGCTTCGGACCCGATGAGCGTGGCGATTTCGTGCACGAGGGTTTTGACGTCCCGCGCTGGTGTGTTGGCTGAGCGGAGTTGCGAGAGCTTTGCTAGGACGCAGGGGTGAGTGGAGATGTGGGCGTTTGTGGGGAGGGCCATGGTGAGTGCGGGGGAGGTGTGCCGTAGATGTCACACAGGTCGTCAACGAAGAGAAGGAGGAACTGAACGAAGACACAGGAGCTGGAGAGGAGAGATATATCCAAACAGCCTTTATTAGGAGGAGAGGTTATTATCAAAGGTGGAGTCCGTAAGCCGTTGTCCTGTCCTGTCCTGCAGGATGATAAGACGGTGAAGAGCCGCCGTCCCGCAGCCAACCTATCGCCGCGCGCGAAACCGGCTTTGTTACGTAGCGGCAGCACGTTCGCCGGATCGAGCTGCTGCATGCGGGGAAGCATGCCGCGGAGCGCGAAGCTGTAATAGAAGCTTTGAGCACAGCGATTGAGAAATAGTCAGAGGCACAGCAAGCAAAGCTTCATCGCGGCGCGACTCGCGCTGCGTTCTCTCAGCTCTCGCCGGAAACTCCACATCCAGCCCGACGTCAACGCCTCCTGTCAAAAGCCACTATCACCGCCAATCGCCCACCCCCGCCGCCCGCAGCGCAGAACGCCTCCTCAACGCCGCACGCTCTCCTCCCGAATCGCACCCGATCCGCATCACCGACTTCTCCATCGGGTTCTGCTGAATAGTCACTGCACGACTGGCGCACCGTGCGCATGCTCGCCGCAGGGGGCGGGGAACAAACGCTCGCCGTCGATCTTCCAACCTCCCCCCAACCCGGGCCCGCGCTGGGGGAGCTACCGTAATATATCCTGCGGAACGGAACCTGGTTGCGCGCTATGCTTGAGAATTATCGACACCGTTATTGACGCGCCAGGATTATCGCGACGCTTCAATGGCCGACAAACCGCTCTCTTCACACCCCCCCGCGTCCAATTCTTCAAACCATCCTCGCCCACCCTCTACCCCGCAATCCCAATCCCCCGCGCTCTCCCGTCGCGTGTCCTTCTACGCCGCTCAACGCGCATCGCCTCGACCGCAATCCGCCGCCTCCCCCGCGCCCACAACTCCTCAACGACCAATTCACGCCGCACAGAGCCTCTCCGCCCTAGACCGAACATCACGCAATGCCGCCGCGCCCCGCGACACTCCCGTGCAGCGCAAGCGCCGACAGTCCTGGGCCGAGCCACGGGGCCGGCGCCGCCGGGATACCGCGTCCACAGCCGACACAGATGGTCCCGAACGACCCCGCCCCGCTCGACGGGCCCGCGCCAGAACGAGGAGTTCCGTCGCTGTGCCCGGGCGGCGACCGCTGAGTTCCCGCCCGGTACTGACCGAGGAAGCCGGACCGCCGCCCATAGCCACGACGGACAGTCAAGGGCGGGAATTGAGGCTCGAGTCGCTTGAAGAGGGGATACGGCGGGAGAGCGAGGCTCCGCCCGTGGTTGGGGGGAAAGTGGTTACGATTGCGTACCTGGTTTTCTTTTCCATCCTAGGGACGTTGGCACGGCTGGGAATTCAGGCGATTACGGTATATCCGGGTGCGCCGCTGGTGACAGGCGTGGCGTGGGCGAATGCGGCGGGGTGTTTAGTTATGGGTTTTTTGGCGGAGGATAGGAGGCTTTTCGCTACTGACGGGGAGGACGGGAAGAAGGGGAAGAAGGGGAAGAAGGGTGGCTCATCGGCATCGAATTCAGCAATGACTTCGGCATCGACATCGGCATCTCACAACAAGGAGATGGGCGCGTCGTCCACCTCCACCGGCAAGCAGCCCGCCACCGCACCACCCAAAAAAGCAATCCCCCTCTACGTCGGCCTCACAACCGGCTTCTGCGGGAGCCTAACCTCCTTCTCCTCCCTCATGCGGGATGCCTTCCTCGCGCTGTCCAACGACTTGCCCTCCCCGCTTAATCACCCCTACCCGCCTGGCGCGGTTCTCCCGAGTATGACGAGCACCGTGCATCGCGCACCGGAGAAGGGGCTTGCGGCGTTGCTGGCTGTGATTTTGACGACGATGGCGCTGAGTATTGCGGCGTTGCAGATGGGGGCGCATGGTGCGCTGGGGGTGGAGAAGTGGATGCCGAGGGCGCATCCGCGGCTCCGGAAGGTGCTTAATATCGGCATTGTTCCTGTGGCTACCCTGGCTTGGATTGGGGCGGTGTTGATGGCCATCTTCCCGCCCCATAAGGCCTGGCGCGGCGACGCGCTCTTCGCGTGCGTATTCGCGCCCGCAGGGTGTCTCGCGCGGTGGTACGTCAGCGGGGCGCTGAACGGCGTGCGGCCTTCCTTCCCACTCGGTACATTCGCGGTGAATGTCTTCGGCACCGTGGGGTTAGGTGTTTTGCTTGACCTACAGCGGACGGGTACGGCGGGGAGTGGGGTGGGGTGTCAGGTGTGGCAGGGGGTGATGGATGGGGGGTGCGGGTGTTTGACGACTGTGAGTACGTTCGTGGCGGAGTTGAGCGGGTTGAGGAGGGGACATGCTTGGGGGTATGGGCTGGCGACGGTGGTGAGTGGGGTGGCGGTGGCGGTTGGGGTTATGGGCGGGGTGCGGTGGGGGGTTGGGTGGGGGGAGGGAGTTTGTAGGGTATGAAAGGGGAGGGTGAGGCTGAGGTTGGGGTTGGGGATGATTTATGCTGATGTGATTGATATGGGTGCTATGTCTGTATGATTGATATGGCTGTTATGGACGTTACGGCTTGTATATGATAGACTTGGGTATCACGGAGCTACCTCCAGGTTCGATATCAGGGACCGGGTTTATTTTCGGCAGGGCTTACGGGCCGTTCGACGACGAATGTACATCACGATCACATTGAGCACGTGAGGAGGCAGTGACAATCAACTCGAACTTTTGCCGTTTTCTCTTGTCGTCATTTTTCCCTCCTTCCCTTCTCTCACTTTCCCCTCCCTCAACGCCCGGATATCATCATCAATCACAGCAATCTCCGCTTCAACCCGCAACATCTTCTCCCGCAGCAACGACTCATACTCCGCATCCCCGAGCACCTTAACGGGACTCCACCCCGAGTTGGCAACACGCTTCCACCACGGCGGCCCGGGAGGCTGATCGACGGCAGCGGCACGTCGCGCAATGAATGACATGTACGCCGCATCGCCCCCGTAGCCGGTTAAACTACCCATGAGCAGGCCGGGCAGGACATTTGCACGGCCGCCTGTGCCGTCAGTGGGCCGGAACCGGAGAAGAGGGGTAAGGAACATACGCGTTGCAAACCCGATTACGGCGGCGGCTATACCTCCTGCGGCACCACTGGTCGCATGCTGCCGCTGCGGAGTTAGTGTGCCATCTGTTCCGACTTGAGTCCGCAGGAGGGAGATGCGGAGGGCCCAGTAGGTGGTGCCGAGGAGGGACCATTGGGCGCCGCTGATGAGGGCGAAGAGGACCGGTGTTGGCGAGCGGAGGGTGCCGAGGATTGAGCCGATGAAGGTGCCGGTTAGGCCTGGTGGTGAGGTTAGCGGGTGAACATAAGAGGGGGATGTAAGAATGCTGAGATGAGAACGACTGCGAGAGCAACTATACGGGCAATTATGGAAGAGATGGGATCATGGTGAGACGAGAATGCCTGCGAGAGCAAGTATAAGAATGACTACGGAAGAATGACTAAAAAGGAATGGAATGACGATGAGCCAAGAGCGACACTGATAGCGACATTGAGAGCCGTGAGAGCTATAACGGGTATAAGAACGACCGACAAAAAGACAACAAGACGAACGATAAATTAAACAGGCGGGAACATATACTCTAAGAGTAGCCAGACGGCACACCTCACGAGCCATAACATAGCAAACTTCATATATCAAGGATACAACAGACTTACCGGCTCCGAGGCCGACCTTCAAGGCGGGGATGAGAATCGGGGCATTCTCCAGCTGCTTATGCTGGACAGCTTGCGATTCGGACATGAGCAGAGGGCAAAACTACCGATGGGGAAGAGATGGATGGCGGAATGCGGCTCTGTTAGCGTCCATGTACGAAGAGTCGTGATTATGATTATCTGGCTGGTTTCGACGTCGGTCGTTGGGTTCCTGTTGCTGCAGGACAACGTCAAGATGGAAATCGACTGGGGTGTTTGGGTGGCTTCGGCGGGACAAACTGCACATTCACCCCGGCGTTCAAAGTCTTGGCGGCCTTACAGTGAAGGTTAGCGGCCTGGCGGCAATTTTCGCCGGCTCGCTAACGACCGCCGACATTCACCCTCCACCACCTTCACCACCTCGCAAACATCGACCACTTGTCGAAGCAGCACCACTCTACCACTGCATCGACACAGCACGCCTTTTCCCACTGTCAAGGCATCATCATCGCGTCGACCCGTTGTTCCTATCTGGACAACATAATCCACATCAGCCCCACCCCGCAGTTTTTGTCGACTGCAACGCACCCCCGCACTACTTTTCACCAGGCGCGTTCAAATCGGCGCGTCTCAAATCGCAATCATGGGTGCGTCTCCAGCATCAGCTTACGAGCTTGCGCAATTGCAATGGCTCGAGCTGCCTTCGCCCGGACTCCAAGCTAACAAATCGCAGCTCCTAAGAAGAAGGAGGTCCAGAAGCTCTCCCTCGGGGAGTTTCTCGGCAACAAGAGTGAGTTTATCAGATATCTATCGAGTCGGCGATAGTGATTTCGCGAGTCGTCGGGGTGTTGCACTGCTCCCATCGATCGCGGGGCACTTGAGTCTTCGACCCCACCTTAAATCGTGTGCGCTAAACTTGCCAGCGGCTCTAGGCTCCTGGGCCGATGAGATGGAGGATATGCCCCTTCCTTGTAAGTTTTTTCCGGTACCTAGGTTGTTGTTCTCTGCTAACTTTTCGTAGCTGGTAAGCTCGACGCTGCACCAGTGCGCATACATCTCCTATGAAACAGGACTAACCCTATATCAGACTCCGGTGGCTTCGGTGAACGTCGCGCCTACGGTGGCTCCGGCGGTGGTTTTGGTGGTGGCGAGCGTTCTTACGGTACGTCCTCCGGCTGATCCAGAAGCTCAAGCTGACATGTTAGCTCATGGCGGTGGCGATCGCGGTTACGCCGTTCGCGAGGAACTGCCTCTGCCGTCCAAGCCTCCCTACACGGCCCATCTCGGCAACTTGCCCTTCGATGCCACCAATCCCGACATCGAGGACTTCTTCGCCGGCTGCGAAGTTACCAGTGTCCGCATCGTGGAGGACAAAGTTGAGCGGAAGCCGAAAGGTTTCGGCTACGTCGAGTTCGGCACTTTGGAGGGTCTGAAGAAGGCTCTCGAGCTGAATCAGGCTCAATTCCAGGGCCGCAACATCCGCATCAGCGTTGCCGATCCGCGTATGTATACTGTCCTTCTCCTTCCCAACTTTCTAACACACAACAGCTAAGGACCGTGGCGAGATTCGCACTTTTGACGACTGGACTCGCAAGGGTCCTCTCCCTGACCTCCCAAACGCGACCCGTCGGGCGTCCGACAAGGGTGGTTTCCGCAACTACGAGGGAGCCGCGCCCGAGATGGAGCGTGGTGGCAGCCGTCGCTCGAACTTCGAGGGTGATGGAAAGACACGTGATCTGAACAACTGGGAGCGCCGCGGACCTCTCTCACCTGCACCCACTGCCGGTCCTCCGGTTCGCGAGGGCGGTCGCCTGCGCAATAATGAGGCTCCTCGGGAGCGGAAAGCGTCTCCGGCCTGGGGCGAGGGCCGTTCGCAGGACGGTTCGCGTCCTCCCCGTGGCGAGTTCCGCGAGCGTCCCGGTTACGACCGCCAACCTACTGCTGCTGAGCGCGACAACCAGTGGCGTGCGCGCATGAAGCCCGACACCCCCTCGGCGGCATCTACTCCTGAGCCGAGTGCTCCTTCGTCCCCTGCCCAGCCTCCGGCTCCTGCCATGCGCCCGAAGCTGAACCTCGCGAAGCGCACAGTTTCCGAGGCCGTCCCGCCTGCTGCTGCGGCTCCTGTCTCTGAATCCAAGGCCAATCCGTTTGGTGCGGCTCGTCCCATTGACACGGCTGCTAGGGAACGCGAGGTCGAGGAGAAGCGCCAGCTCGCGATTCGCCAGAAGAAGGAGGCCGATGCCAAGGCTCGTGAGGAGAAGGAGGCTGCCCGTGAGGCGGCTGCTGCACCGAAGGCTCCCGCGAGCGAAGCCGAGGCCAGCGCGTCTGCAGAGGCCACCAGCGCGTCTGCAGAGGCCACCAGCGCGTCTGCAGAGGCCACCAGCGCCAACGGCGGCACCAGCGAAAATGGCGAGGCACGTCCCGTCCAGATCCTTAGCCGCACTGAAACGGAGGTCTCTACTACCGGTGATGCTACAACTTCCGTCACGGACGAAAAGGCGGCCAAGCCGAAGGAGTTCATTCGGGAACCTCCTCGGGGCCCGAAGGTCCAGCCTGCCGGCGGCTCGTGGCGTCGGCCTAAGGGCTCTGCTCCCGCGACTCCTGTCTCGCCATCGGGGCCTTCCGAGAAGCAGGAGGAGGATGGATGGACATCGGTGCCTGCGCGCGGCAAGGGCGGTCGCGGCCGCGGTGGCTCGCGCGCGTCGTAGGGGCATAACATCGCACCGGGGAAGTTTACGACATTCATCGCGGATGACGGCCGAAGGGGCTTCCTGGGTTTCACTGGCGCAAGTGGGGGTGGGGTCTATGCATGATTTGATGTTTCGTGCGCTATCTGTGGAAGGTTAGGCGGGCGCAGCGACGGTGCATGCTTGCGGTGCTTTTAACCACAGTAGCGGAGACGGAAAAGAGTTCTATTTACTGCGGCAAAAGAACGGTCTGGCATAATGGCTTTCCATGATTCTTTGAATGTGTTTTTGCGTCCCATGTGCTTGTCTTTTTGGTCACTCCCCTCTTGCTGGCGGCCGTTTGGCTGCCCCTTGGTTTTGGGGGCGAACATGTATAGAATGTATGGGTAGCGAATAGACTTGATTGAATGCATGAGGCCGTCACGGCCGTGTTCGCCTTATTTGTGATTTAGTTGGACTGTGATTTAGTTGGACAGCTAATAACGAGATGCTGACACCGGTGTCCTCATTCGGCGTGGTTGTGGCGCTTCCAAGGACAGGTTGTGGCAGTGCATCGTATTGTCGGTAAATCACGTGGGTTCGGTAGGTGAGGGTGTGAGACTCTGGGGCGACATCACCACCAGTCGCACGCAACTTCACTCTGCTCTTCCACTCTCTCGTCGCATTTTTCTCGCAGCAACTGCATCAACTCTCCTTTGGATATCTGCCCCGCAATAGTACCACTCCTTACACCGCATGGGCATCGACAAGCGCACGTCATCGACACGCGCACGCGACGCCAAACATGTTTCTTAACGTCAAGAAGCCACAGCCCGTGGTACACAAGGTTTCTAGTCCGCGCCCGGTCCCGCCCAAGGATGGCAAGCAAAAGGCCGCGTCCGCATCTAAGGACCTCCTCACGTTGGAGCGCCGCCCACGGCCTCGCGAACGCGTACCCCGCAAGGCCCCCGCCGGAGTCAAAAGCAGACCACCTCCCAAGATCACCATAGACGACACCTCTACGATCAAGAACGAGATGAGCAAGAAACGCAAGTTACCTGAGCCGGTGGTACCGCAGTGGGGGGAGGATAGTGACGATAATGAGGATGATGACTTTACACTGGAGTCGCTGAACAAACGCCTCCGACACAGTCCGCGGGACACCACTCTCGAGCCAGATACAGAACGTGTGCTATACCAGGCTGGCAAGAAGGGACCAAGAGATCGGAAGAGGGACAGAGACCGGCTCAAGGGCAAGGAGGACAAGGAGCAGGATGAGCAGCGCGGCGTACTCATTCACAGCTCGGATTTGACGGCATCGCAGCCGGATTACGAGCGTGTGTTTGAGGGCGAGGGCGATGTGCCTGAGATCGTGCTCCAGTATCCCAGCTTTGCGCGAACAGAGACGTGAGTACTACATGAGCTATGTGATGGACGGTGCTGATGACGCAGTTTCGCGCTCGTGACGCCGCGCGACTCGAACAACTACAAGCCCATCGACGACATAATCAACACGGTCGAGCAAATTCTGCTCTTCTACCTCCCGCCAGACCTCGCAGCCAAACACACCAACGAGCTCACAGGCTTCCCACGCCGCCTCCGCCGCGCCGTCCACGACCTCTCCCTCGACAAGTTCACCGCGGCGGTTCGAGACTTCAACACCCTGATCCGCACCTCCCTGCTTGACGAGACCATCCAACGGCACATGTCCAGCGTGCGCGCCCTCCCCTTCGCCCTCACCGAACACATCCTGGGCCAGACCTACATGCGCACCGTCTCCCCCGCCGTGCACCTGCTCAAGCAATACGAAAACGGCACCGACAACGTCTATGGCGAGCTCCTCCCGCGCTTCGCCGCACAGATCTTCCACGACACGGCGCTGTCCTCCAGGCACACGTTTGTGGATCTGGGATCTGGTGTTGCGAATGTGGTTCTCCATGCGGCGCTCCAGTCTGGCGCTGAGGCGTGGGGCATCGAGGTCATGCCTAACCCGGCCCGGATGGCTGCAGAACAGGTCCGCGAGTTTAGGGCAAGGTGTTTGCGCTGGGGCCTTGTGCCCGGCCGTGTGCGTGTCATTCAGGGGGACTTTCTTGCGTGTCCGGAGATTGATACCGCACTTCGCGGGGCGGATGTCGTCCTGGTCAACAACCAAGCTTTCTTCCCCGCACTGAACGACGCGCTGCTGATGAAGTTCCTGGATTTGAAGGAAGGGTGCCGCGTCGTGAGTCTCAAGAGCTTTGTCCCCGACAAGTGGGTTACGAAGAGGCGGAATGTGGAGGATCCGCGCAATCTCTTGACGGTGGAGAGGAGGGAGTATTGGTCTGGCTTTGTGAGCTGGACGGATGCGGGGGGGACGTATTTTGTGGCTAAGAAGGATTCGGGACGGTTGAGGGCGTTTTTGGATGGGGGTGGGGCGGGGAGTGATTAGCCTGGTGTTTGAGGTCTTGTGCGCGGAGTTGGGTTGGATCACCGGGCTGTGTGTACTCTATGATTATGCGGGATGGATGGGATGTAACGGTACCCGGAACTGGACTGATTTGATGAGGCGATATTGGGCAACAATCATTAGGTAGGCATGCTGGAGCGCTGCGCAACGCGTTGGGCATCCGTGGTCACTCGCTTGGTTAGCACTCTACTGAGGCCATTGAGCCTCCGGAGCGATAGTCATGATGCACCGAACAGCAATACAGTAATTCGCTCAATTCGAATAGTGCTACGCGAACAGCCCGTGACTGCATGGATAAAACGCCTCGATGACACCACATGCCCAAGCGACTCAGAGCTAGAAATACACAAACACAAGGTCCATTCAGACAACACGGGGTATGCTCAGAGATAAACGAAAACGCCCAACTCCCCAGGCCCCATAAATCCGCCCACCACACCGGCCATACATAAAATCGCATACGTCGCAGGAGAGCTCATTACCCGTCACCATCACTAGCAGCACGAAACACATCAACCCTGGACCCTACATGCCCCGCTCCCCCAGCGCCTTCCCCAACGCACCCAGCACCCGTGCCCCACTCACGCCTGCCGTCCCCGCCGCCTGCGCCGCCGCTTTCTGCCTCGCTTCTAAGCGCCTAACCGCGGCGTCGAGAATTTCGTACCCGGTTGCGTCGGCGGCGGTGCGGAAGGCGGAGAGGCGGTGGATGCCGGAGGCGAAGGCGTCGATGTGCTGTTCGAGGCTTGTAGAGAGGGATTGGAGGCGCGGGAGGGGGGCGGGGGTCGGGTTGGTGAGGAGGGAGAGATGTGGGGTTTGGGATTCGGAGAGAGCAGAGGCGGAGATGGGGTCTGTGGAGGGGGGGAGGGGTGGTTGGGAGGAGGATTTGAGGAGGGATTCCCAGGTGCGTTTTTCGTCTTGTAATCTGCTTGCGTGTTAGGGGGATTGTGGAGGAAGGGAGGAGGGGAAAAGTACCGCTGGATCTCGGCTTCGAGTTCTTCGATTTTGGCGGCGTTCTGGATGTTCCGCGGGTTAGGGGTCTTGACGATGACTTTCGGCGTTGTGTCCTCCTGGGACAGTTAGAAGAGTATGAGATGTACGAGAGGAGAACGCACTCGGTCAAACCAATTGGACATTTCCGACTTGTTCGCAAAGTCGCGCAGCAGCTCCTCTTGTATGTGTCGCGCTGTTCCTGTTAGCTTTGCCTTTCATCATCTAGAGAGCAACGTACCCGATTCCACAGCCAAGTTCTCATGCAGGTCGGACATGCCACCGCGCACCTTTTCAGGCAACGCGCGCGCTCCGCACCACGTCAGCAACTGCTTCATGCGCCGTGGCTCCGGCAAGCTCTGCTCGATATGCTTATAAAACTCGCTCGCCTCAACATCGGCATGCGGCACCGCTAGACCACCAAAGTTAGCATCAAGTTCCCGAATCGCAGCGCCACGAGGCGGCGCGGAAAGAGCCCTATCCGAGGCGCGGAATTGCCCACCGTTTGACGTCCCGCTCTCGATCAGCGAGCTGGCCCGTCGGCCGCGCATTCCCGTACTGCTGCGCCGGTTCTTGGTCTTGATCTTGTCGCGCATTTCCTTGTTGCGTCGGATCACGGGTGTGTCGGCGAAGGGTAAAGCGATCTTCGTGCCTTCGCGCTGCTTGTCTACTTCGAGACCGTTCGTGGTCGGTGGCGGACTGCCCTCCGGGCTCGTGGGGAGTGTCTTCTTCGGTCGTCGCACCGGCACTGGCGGCTCGACGACTTTGTCGCCGGACAGGCGCGCTGAGCGTCTGCGTCCGGTGGGCTCGGCGACTGGCGGGGCGACCGGTGGGGCAACCGCCTCGTCTTCCAAGGTCGCCGGACCTGCTTTTCGCTTCGTGCGCGCGGGAGCAGTCTTCGCGGGTTTCGGCTCAGGCACAGTCGGCGCCTCGTCGCGTGGCTGGGCCTTCTTCGAGCGCGCACGTGTGAACTTGAATCCATCCTCATCCTCATCGTATTCTGCGCGCATTAGCAAACCCGCGGCTCGCAGGGCGCAAACCTCAACATACGATTCTTCCTCTTGCTAGTTGCAGCAGCGGCTCGTCCATTGGCTTTCTTCGCGGGGGGAGGCATCGCAGACGCGCCGTCGAGCTTGGTGCGCTTCGCAGGCGGCGGGTCGTCGTCGTCGAAGACGTGGCGCGTGCTCCGCCGCGTCGCGCGCTGGCTCGATGACATGCTCAGGGACTGCAGCGGCGAGCGCGTGAGGAGCGCGGTCATGGACGGGTGGGGTGCTGCGGTGGTGGGTTGGTTGAAGGCGGGATTTGCGCACGCGCCGGGTGGGAGGGCCCGGGTGGGAGTGTCGTTGGTGATGGGAGCGCGGACGGGACGCGAGTTCGGGACGTTTGCTTGGCGATGAGGTGGTAGCGAGAGGGGGTAGGGATGGGCGTTGGCCGTGTGTTTGACGGGAGGGGGCGGTTGCTGGGGATTTGTTCGTGATGGTGTTTTGTTGTTTTGGGAGGGGGAGAAGCTGAGTGGACGCGGGCCGAGGAATTCGCGGCCGGGATGGGATCTACGCGCAGCCGCGGAGCTTGTCTGGGCTGCCAAGCCTCTCCTCTTTCGTCACAACAACGGGCCACTCCACTCCATTGAAGGTTGACGCCAGATGCGACGAGTGTGATGTATGGAATGCTGCTCTTTGCTTGCTGATTACATACGGTATAGATGAACCGGACGAGCTCTTTGGACGGTTACTTTACGACAGCTACATCCGTGGAGACTTCGCGTCGCTGAACTTGAGGCTCAGGTGTTCAGCCATCACCACCGCCATCCCCATCATTGATGGCCAAAATCTTCTGCTAACTGTAAATACCAGACCGACTCCCGTCTGCATGTGTATCACGGCTGCTCCTACGACGTCAGCTCCAAGACGCCGGGACTGTTTGGATGACGGTTAAAGCCTACGTAGCCCAGGTCGATCCCACTTTGGCATTTATCACCGTCCGCCTCGGAGTAAGAAGGCCAAAGCTAATCTGGAGCCACAGCGTATCGGGAAGATGATGCATTCTCTGCTTGATCGAACGGATGTCCTTATGGAGCTGGCTTTCACTGACCCAATGCCCTTCATGGCCAACTGTTACCACAACACTGGCTCAAGTCGTGGCCGGACTCATACGCCTAACCATTGCGGAGACGGTAATACATTTGGCCCTTCAGCAAAGTAGCCCTACCACCGAAGAATTTATTATATTTGAAGGATTCGCCTTTCTGCACGGTGCGCAAGCGTCTGGAGCTTCCGGCGGCCCTCCGCTAATTATCCTATCTGGTGGCTTTTGCAGCAGAGGGTAGAGTACGACCTGCCAATGGCTCGTGAAACGTCTGACTGCCGGCGGCACACCCATTTTCACTATTCGGTACCCGTGGCGGATAATTGCAGATTTAGCATGCACGTCGCTCCAGAGGTCACCTTGAACTGGAGGATGAACTTCGGGGGCCGTCGTTCACAAGCATTCAGTGACCAATTTATCGCTAATTAAACACAGTTGCTGATTTGCCGTTGCCCAGTGCGTGCCTGAATCACAGTGCCAATAATGGATCTCGTCTAATTAGATTGCCCAAGTAGATCACCGCGAGCCTCAACAACAGAACTCTTGAAACCGACACCTTTCCAACCACAACAATATGCGCCTTTCACGAGCTGCTGTTTTGGCAGCTGGGTTCCAGTATGCCCGGGCTGTACGAATGATTGAGAGCACCTCGCTCAATCCGTGCATGGCCAACTCCAGCTTCACCGCAACCTTCTTCAACGTCGTCTTCACGCCAGACAATGCCACATTGGCATACAACATCAACGGGGAATCGGAGGTGTCGGCATATGTAACACTCGACATCCAAGTCTCCGGCTACGGCTACGATGTGTACCACAAAACTCTCGACCCATGCTCCGACCCCAGTCTCAAGGGCGTATGCCCAATGTCCGCCGGTAGTCTGCAGAACTTGCGCTCGAATGCGCCGCTGCCAGCAGATGCCATCAAGCAGGTCCCAAGTGCGTGGCCCTAGCCGCAAAGTTGCTGGAGCTCACTAACGTCCTAGATGCCATTTACTACATCCCCGACCTCGACGGCAAAGTGCGCGTCTGGATCAACGAAACGGACGATCGACGCCCACTCGCGTGCGTCGAAGCCGAGCTACGCAACGGCAAGACCGTGAACCAGAAGGGCGTGGCGTGGGCCATCGCCGTGCTGACAGGCCTCTGTCTCGTCTCGTCGGCGATTGCCTCGGGACGAGGTCATTTCTCGACGTCGGCACACGTCGCCGCCAACATTTTGAGCATCCTTAACTACTTCCAAGCGCAGGCACAGATAGGTACGATCCCCGTCCAGTCGTTGCGCGCGCTGACCGCCAGGCATGACCGCTGTCCACACGCCCCCGATCATCCGCGCCTGGACGCAGAATTTCCAGTGGAGTATGGGTATTATCCGCGTGGGCTTCCTGCAGCGCATGGCGACGTGGTATCAGCGGGCCACGGGTGGGAAGCCAGCGATGTTGCTCTCGTCGCTGTCCACGATGTCGGTGCACATCCAAAAGCGCTCGAACCTGGGCTCCAGCTCCTCTTTTGACGCGCGGGTGAAGACCGTTAAGGGTATTGAGCGCGTCAGCTTCATGGCTGGCATTGAGGCGACGAATACCTTTTTCACCGGGTATACCATGTTCACCGTCGTGCTGCTCCTGGTCAGCCTCCTCGTTGTTCTCTTCAGATATGCGTGCGAGGGTCTAGTGCGCAGTGGCAAAATGCACAGCTCGAAGTTCTACGACTTCCGGCATGGGTGGCTACTCGTACTAAAAGGGATCATTTTCCGTCTCGTAAGTCTCCCGCCAAGATTCCGGTCACGCTGACCACCAGGTGCTCATCGGTTTCGCGCCCATGGTGGTGCTGTGCATCTGGGAGTTTACACGGCACGACTCCGGCGGAGAAGTTGCGCTCGCCGTGTCCGTGCTGCTCTTCGTCGTCACCGTGCTTGCCTTCGCGGCCGTCAAGATCTGGCTCATCGCCGCGCGCTCGGAGCACATGCACAAGAGCCCGGCATACATTCTCTACGCCGACCCGATGGTGTTGAACAAGTGGGGCTTCTTGTACGTGTCGTACAAGGCCGACGTGGCGTACTTTCTGATTCCCATGCTTGTGTACACCTTTGTCAAAGCCGTCTTCGTGGGCGCGGCGCAGAAGTCTGGCATTGTACAGGCTATCGCGTTCGTGATTCTGGACATGGCGATGTTGATTGCTATGTCTATCATGAAGCCTTTCATGGACCGCGCGACTAACGCCTGGAGCATTTCTATTGCTTCTATAAATGCGCTGAATAGCCTCATCCTGCTTCTTCTCTCTGGAATATTCGGCCTGCCAGTACGTCCACCCCCCCTGCATTCTGACGTCACTAACAAGCGCAGCCCCTCGCAATCGGCGTCCTAGGCGTCCTCTTCTTCGTCGTCAATTGCGTCTTCACCGTCGTCCTCCTCGCCACCGCAATCTGGACCGCCGGCCGCGCCATCGTCTCCAAGAACCCGGACAACCACTACCAAGCCGTGCTCGACGATCGCGTCTCCTTCAAATCAACCACAAACCTCGAACTCAGCGAGCTGTCCGCCCTCGCCGCCACCGCCCGCGGCGAGTCCCGCCTCGGCATGCGCTCCAACAACTCGCTGGCCAGCGGGTTCCGGCCGCCGGAGGGACCAGATGGACGGAAGCGCTTGAGCCCGGTGTACGGCGTTGACTGGGCGCCGCCGAGTCCGGCGCGGCCCGGAGCGACGTTTGCGCGGACGGGGTAATGGGTGTTATTACTCTACTTTACAGCGGTGGGCGTGGTGGCCCCACTGCCCGAGGTCTTCGGTTCCGCATCCGCATCGACATCCGGCGCCAGACGTGCTTCTTCCTCCTCAGGCTTCTCTTGCGCAAGCCATTTTCTGAAGATCGGGACCATGATCGTGCCAGCGAGGATTTGCAGACCCTGGTAGATCACGAGCGGTATTTGCAGCTGGCTTTGCAGCTGCGGCTTGATGCCGATGAAGATTACGGAGATGAGGGGTATGCCCATGGCTGGACCTTTGGCGGGGACGCAGTAGCAGCATGCGATGGCATCCTCTTTCGACAGCCACAAGTGGGCCGACAGTAGGCAAATGATGAAAATGGCTACGAAGATACCGACGCAGCCAAGGACGGTGAAAAGGACATTGCTGGGTCTGAGGGAGTCGAAGGTGCCGCTGCTGAATGCCTGGTCGTAGGTTTGCCAGATGATGACGAGCAGACAGAAACTGCTGAGCTTAGCGAGTCTGTATTTAACAAACACCGTTTTGGTCGGCTTCGGGAACAGATTTTGAACACATTGCCCAACCACCTAGCGAGTCAGCCTTGCCGTTCAGCCTTTCATGTACGTCGCGCACGTACCAGTGGTAAGAACACCGACAGCCCGAGCTGCTTGAACACACGGCGATATATTTGCTCATAGCCGCCCGGGTCTGCAGGGAGCACCTCCGCGTACCAGGGTTTGCCGGAGGTGTACATGTAAAACAAGGGCGGGGTGAGGAACGGGCCCAGGAAGTTCCCCAACGTAGACTCAACGACCGTAAGCGCGGTATTGCCACCCGATTGCCGCGTCATGACGACATTGCTGCTTATGGTGGTTGGAACACAGCCAGTCATGATCATCCCCAGAAGCAAACCCGGGTCTATGAGGTCACGACGTGAAGCGGCGGCGCTGACGACGGCGAAGAAGACGGCGGAGCTGAGGAGGAAACTTTGGAGCTGGACGAAGAGGTGGAGTTTCCAGCGCCAGTAGTTTTCGAGGAGGGACGAGGAGGGGAGGGTGCAGCCGGTTATGAAGAAAATCATTGAGACGCAGAGATATGTAATTACGGTTTGTTTGATCCGTTGCTGGGCCGCGGGGACCTGGACCTGTGACGAAATGGCGATGAGGATTCCGAGGGTGATCAAAAACCATTGACCGACCACGATGTCGCGGATGCGGCGGGCGATGCCTTTGGGTGGCTCCATGATTGGTGAAGAGGATGGAGGGGTAATAGAACACGTTAATGAGCAACTGGTGCGGCAATTCTTTGAGTCGCATTTTATATTCACTCTTGAAGAGTGCCGCCTCGGGCCAAGGCATGGTCTCGGCCAAGTGCTGCACGATGGACATCGTTCCAGGCGCAAAGCTTCTCGCGGCGTGCCGCTCGTCCCGCGCAACCGCGTAGGGCGCGCATGTCGGCGGAAATAAGAACGGCCTCGGGAATACCTCGAGCACAACGTCAGCGGCCTCAAGACATGGGATGGATGCTTGCATGTTGAGCAAAATTCCAGCAGGCATGGGAGTGTCAGACAGCGTTGGATTTTGTCGGCAAAGCGAGTGCGGCGAATCGGCACAGGTGCGATTGGCGGAAGCGCGTCGGCACGGGGCGTGATCGGCTGGTTCCAGCTTAACCTTAACCTTAGACAGCCGCATTACCCACATCCTCAACCTCCATAAGCATCTCACGCAGCCCACGCTGGTTCCTCCAGAACGTTATCCCTCCTATCTTCTTCATGCCGAATCTCGCCTTCCGCTGAATCAACAGCCAAGCACACCCTCGACCGTTCGGAGATCCCAGAAGGGTCTGTCCGAACTCATCATCGGTCCGAACGGAAATACCAGGCCAATCAGGCGGGTCTATGGTTTTGAAGGCTGGGTGCCGGTTGTATACTTCGTCCATAATATCCAGGGTCTCATCATTGGCTATATTCGCTCTTAGAATATACCGCGGAGCCTCGACCGGATCGGTCGTGAACGAGCCACCCCTCTGCGCTATCCACTCCAAGCCCACGACGTCGGACCACTGGTAAAGCGGCGGCGCCGGCTGGCGCCCCCTACCTTCCTCTTTGAGTCTGTACTTAGGTCCCCGATTCGACCACGCCACAATGAGGCCTTCGGCAGGATTAAAGAAATTTGTGTACCATCCGTTGGTGGGCTAGAATTCAGGGTCAGATGGCATCAACCTCGCCCAGAAGAAACTCACCTCAAGAAACTCGTTATCCACGAGATATTCCTCGTCCTGTGTCCACTGGACCGGGTTGTTTGGCGTGCCCACACCGGTGTCGAGGGTGACGCCAATTGCACTGCACATCTGCTGGAAGTTTTGTTCTTGGAACTTGCCCAAGTAATAGAAGTCCGGCTGCTGGATCTTGGCCCAGCCACTCGTCGTAAGGTCGGCGCGAGTGAAGGTGCTTTCCGACGGCTTCCCTAGCTCTCTCGACGCTTCCTCGATGGTCATTTCCATCAACCGGTGAAGTTTCGCGCCCTTACACACCCATTCTTGCCATTGCGTATCATCGGTGCGCGCTCGAAGGACTGGCGCGACTGGGTGAGAGGTGTTGGAGGGCTGGAGTATCTGGGTTAGCGGACTGGTGACTGAGGGACGGAGATGTTCACATGTGCGGCTCCGATCGTGCGGACCCTGTTGCCGGCGATGGAGCAATTGGCAAGGACCAGAAGAAAAGGGATCAGCACGATGAGTGCCAGGCGGCAAATTACTGCTGAATGCATGGCGGCGTACGGTGGCTTTGCGAATGTAGAGGGAGTGTGCGTGTCTGCTAGTATTGTCCAGTGAAAGAGGTAGCAATCAGGGGCGTTTACTGTTCGTTGCGATGCGGCTGCGGATGTGAAGGACGTGAGTGCGGATGTGAATGCAAGAAAATATGGTCAAAGGTTTTGCAGATATGTTTGCTGCTCATTGTCCAAGACCGGAAGCTCCATCGCAACTTCCCCATCTATCATCCAAAGCATCTTGAAGCTCCCGAAGCAATGCCAAGAGCTGCTTCAACACGTGATTCAGCCTTGTCCAAGACGAAACATGCACATCTTTGCTTGGGAATTACATCTATCCAGTCAGATATTTCACCCGGGAGCTTTATTCACCTGATAGGTGAAATGAAGGCTGATGGAGCTGGGCAGAGCCGAAAAGTAAAGTTTGGCGATGACACCAGCCATCGGACGGAACCTTCGTCCGCTTGAGACGGGGAGGCGCAGTGAACGACCAATTCAAAGAATCACAACTAGCTTATGAAACAGACGTTGACCAGCTATTAAAATCATAACTCTTGCTTATGCTAGAGCTGTAAGGTCAAATAATCTGCAGCAAGCGGCCGTCAGCAGGCGCACTGTCTATACATCGTGGGTGTCCATGCATCCCATAGTGTACCCACGAAGTTCCCAATTAGTGAACGGCGGCCTATATCACGGTCGGTCTCTAACGTCACAACCGGCCGTTAGCTACGGCTTTAAATTCTCGGCACATGCTGTGTGTGCGTTCAAAGCTGATTTGGTACTACACAAATATCTCCCGTTGGCTGACCTTAACTCCGCGCTGAAAGCGTGAGCATTTACGCATCTTCAATCTTGAGCAATATAAACTTTTTCTCCTGCCCTGGAGTACCGGCACTGAAAATCGTGATTTCAGTGATAGTCTTTCTGCCAAATCGCACTTTATGGTTGATGAGAAGCCAGGCAACGCCAATAGCGTTTGGTGCATCTATTCTGGTTAATATCTGGCATTACCGGCTGGAAAGCTCACTCACTTAACAGAGCCTTGCCTTTGGTATGCTCGGTGCTAAAAGACACGCCCGGCCACGCCGGCCAGCTAGCTTTCTCTTCCTCAGTCAAAGGAGGATCACACACAAGCATACTCAAGGCTTTGTTTACTAGCTGCTTGGTCTCGAGGTTTTGGAGATCTATACGCATCACATATCTGGGTGCTTTGATTGGCCCAGGTTGGCCACCCATGAAGCCGTCCCAGATCGTGAACACAACATCTGACCAGCGGTTTAGGGCGGGTGCAGGATTATCTTTGAGATGAGGGCGGTGAGCCATCTGGTGCTGAACCCCGAAGTTTGCGGTGGCTCCAAGGAAGAGCGCGTCGACGTTGTACACGTTGCTAAACGTCGCTGAAGTGTACTGTAGTTGAGATTAGTCGGTCGGCTTCGAATAGCATCGGAGCTTATGCTTACTGGGTACTCGTTGCCATCGACGGTATACGGCCGGTCCTGGACAGCTATGACTTGCCTGTTAGAAGTACCCTTCCCTGCCTCCTCTGGAACGCCGATTGAACTTAAAGCTGCGGAAATGCGATATTGCGAGAGGCGCGTTGTGCTGTAAGTCTCCAACACTCTCCAGCCGCTTGATTTGAAGGGATTGTCCGCGGGGTTCTGGAAAGAGCTTTCACTATCCGCCTTCAGAATAGCTGTTGCTTCGTCCTTTGCCGCTCGCATCAAGTTGCAAAGCCGTTCGCCTTTGCATTTCGCCTCTTTCCAGGCGTCGTCCGATGCCCACTGGGGAGCGCCCGACAAACCCACCGGAGGAGCCGCAGAAGATGTCGGCTCGACGTCGTTGTCGGTATCGCAGACATGAGCAGGTGCCTGTCTAGCGGATAACTTGGTGGCGTTGTGGAAGGATGCATTCTAGAACAGTAAGCGCTGGGTTGAACCATTGTAGATTTCCTCACGGCAAAGCTGGCGCTGAGAGTATCGAAAACCCTGACATAAAGTTGGGCGGCGTCGTTGGCCGAACGAAAAGCGAAGGCCTGCGCGGCAAGAGCCAAAACATGGAGAACCGTAAAGAACAACATTGAGGGAAAGAGCGCAGGAGAGCAGAGGATGTAGTACTAGGTACCGCTTAGATTGCGGAAAAGAAGGTTGGTACATGAACGGACCTCGCCCTCTGGCTGACAGGAAGCTTGCAGAAGCCAATGGACGGGTGTAAGGTGTTACTTGTGGCAGAAAGTGTGAAGTTGCTCAAGACATTTCCTTAAGCCCAAACTCAGTCCTCCGAAGCAAAATTCATGTCACTGTCCGACCGCCGCCAAAGGGAATTAATGGACCCAGCCAAACCGGCAGTCACAATTATATGCACAATACAAGTCAACATTTCATATTTTAGGGGAGCTAGGCCGCCTCTATTTTGAGCAGAAGCATCTTAGCCATCGTTGAAGAACTCTTAAATACGGTAATCTGTGTGATGACTTGGTTGCCCAGCTTGCTCTTATGTTGGATTAGAAAGTAAGCTACGCCGAACACGTTTGGTGTTCCGAGGATGGCCTTCCCCTTTTTGCGCTTGGTCGAAAAAGTCATACCAGGCCAGTCGGGCCAATATAGCTTGTCGGCAGATCTCATGGGTGGGAAGCAAATGACACGGCGCAGAGCTTCACCAACGACTATTTGTGTGTCCTGGTTTTGTACATCCACCCGCAGGACATACCGGGGAGCATCGATCCGTCCGCCGGAGCCACCCATCAAGGCTTGCCACTCGAGGAAGACGAGGTCCGACCAGCGCTCTAAAGTCGGCGGAGGCTGATTCTCGGCCCCGATGGTGCCAGCAAGCTTGTAACGCGGGCCGTAGTTTGAGAGGGCGGCGATCACCAGCGACTTGGTGTTGAAGACGCTCAGATAGATTCCTTGTGTACCCTGTCCGTTTAGCGGATTCACCATGGAGCCGTTAAACTCACTGGATATTCCTGTCCGCTCACGGTGTACGGTCGGTCATTTTTCAAGGCTATGATGCGGTTGTCGGTGTCAGGACCAGTCGGCTCCTCTATGCCTATGGCCTCGAGTGCCTCGGGAAAATCATACATCGACAGGCGAGTCTTCATGGGCATCTCTGCAGCCGACCAGCCGTTTTGCTCAATGTCGGCAGTGTCCTGAAAGGGACTCTCCTGGCTCTGTCCCGCGATTTTAGCAGCGTGTTCTTCGCTCGCCTGCATTAAGGCAAGAAGTTTATCTCCCTTGCACACTGCTGCCTTGAACTTGTCAGACGTTTCGTCGCGACGGACCAAGCCCGAGGGATCGTCGTCGTCGTCGTCAGGGTTGCAAGAGGGATTCTGGCGGGGCAAGAGGTGAGAGAGAAGGGATGCATTCTGTCTCGGTAAGCTGTTTGATTTTGGCGAGTCAGGCTAACTAACCTTGACACTGAGACCGATGATGTCGGTGAGATAGATGAGATGCGTCTCGGCGTTTTGCGGCTGTAGGGCGAGCGCACCAGCGACAAGAAGGGCGATCGTAAAGAGTGGCAGCGTGCAGAAAGAAAGCATTGCGCAGCGGGGGGTTACGCTGGTCAGGAGCACAGCGGGTAAAGAGTTGACGGGGAGCGGAAAGATTGATGTCAAGCAAAAGAGCGACAAAAACCAACTATGGATAGTCAGAGGGGCCGGGCGGGGATGCGGTTTGGAGGGGAAAATTACTGGTCTGAAGGAAGGCACGATCACGATGGACGGGATCGGATGTAACCCTGTAATGTTCCTGCTCTCATGAACCAACCATCAGACGAAACCACATCCAACCTTCTCTCAAGTCCTTAACTTCTGTCATTCGTCCTTTGCATGCAAGAATGGCGAATATCCGATGGATCAATGGCCGAATACCATCTCATGGGTTAATTGCGGGCATACCCACCAACGCGCACTCTGCCGACCGCTAAACATGAGCAAGTGACCACGACGACATTCCAGCACCGGACCGCTTTAGGCGACTAAAACCGGTCGTGCGATTGAGCCTCTTTTCGTCGTACTCTCCTTTGCGCTTGAAATGGGAACCGGTGGCGTTTCTTTCAATGCCTCTGAAGCCCAACAGAACTTCAGCTCATGGCCTTCCAGGTCCACGCCCGTGGTGAATTGGTCGCTAGCTCCTCGCATGCCTCTGAACTGGTACGCCGCTCGAAGCTTCTTACTGCAATCCTTCATGTTTGTCGAATGAACGCCGCTTGGGCTGGCCACGACTGCACCGGAGGTGCATTCGGCGCGAGCAGATGACTTGATTCCATCTGTAGGTTCAGGGAGGTTTCAAGGCTCCATGCCGGGCCAATAGGCGGCATCGGGCTGCAAAGGGCGGCTGTGCTCATCACCAAACAACTCATGAGCCGTGCTCACGCTCCGTCGCCCCAAATGCGCCGCCACTCGTGCATCACGATGCCCGCCGCTGTTTGGACGTTGAGACTTCGCGACACACCCCACTGGCGGATCTCGAAGCACACGTCGCATTCGGCCAAAATGCCTCCCGGAATGCCCGTTCTCTCGGCACCCATGACGATCGCAGCGCGCTTCGGCAGTGAGTGGTCGTTTCCCAGGACGAGGGACGTGTCGGTTTGCTCGACGCCCACTACGGTCCATCCGTCTTGCTTCAGCCGGCGCAAGTAAGCTGCAATGTTCTCTTTCTTCGTTTCGACAACGGATACGTGCTTATCGCTGGCCACCGACACGCTCTGGAACTCTGCTGTCTTGAGAGCCACCTTGTCGTGGACGTGCATCTCGAAGGCCCCGAAGATGTCGGCGATACGGGATAAGCCGCCTAAGTTGACGGCCATTTCGACCAATGACGCAATCAATATGGGGGCGCTGTGGTTTGGGTCCAGTTGGACGGGCGCCATTTTGTCGTTGAGATGATCTGGGTGAGACACGGCTTTGGTCTGTAGAGGCCCTCGGGCCAGAGAATCAGGTGCTGAATCGCCTGTGAAACCAGCTGAGCCTGGACGCGATGGGGGTGGCATGCTTAGCTTCGGTGCCGACCAGAAACCGTCGCCGAACGGCACATTTCTCTCGAAGTGCATTTCGTCTGAAAAAAGCAGGCCAAAGTCGGCGACCAACAAAGCTCCTTCCGGGCCGAAATGCTCACCCATAAACAGTGAGGTCAAGTCCAACGGCTGGAAGACACCGAGCGCCTCGAATTTGCTGCTCGCGGGCGGATTCCGTAGGGCATCCAACTGCCGGATAAAATGGTCTAACGCTGATAGCGCCGGGTTCTCCGCAACGGGCCACTCGGCCTCCTCGGCGCATTTGTAGACGAGCGGGAAGCACCGCTGGGCGTCATGCCGGATGACCACCTTGGGGTGGGTGCAGAGGGGCACCGTGGCGATGAGAACGGCAGTGCAAAACTCCCTAAACGCTGCCTTCTTGGAATGGATGATGAAGCGAGAAGCCAGTCGGATTATCGATGCAACGAACTTCGGGTTGGAGTCCTCTGGATCCTGGAGACGTCTAAGCATGTCCGCCATAAATTCGGGCTGGAAGTTGAGCCTGGAATGAAGGCTGATGGAGCTGATAATCCACTCGAGGATGCTGCGGAGGGGCGGTGAAGGCTCGAGCGCCAAAAGGCGCATGAAGTTGGTGTAGAGCTGCTGCCATTGATCGAAGGTGTTGCTACTCTGCGACCTGACGAGGAGCGCCATCACTTGAAGCTGGGTGCTTCGCTTCCAAGCGGTCACCATCGGCGCCGGCACGCGCTGTGCCAGCCACGGATCAAAGAGTTTTTGCAAAGTCCGCTGGCTATTGAACTCGGGGTAGGGAAGGCCCACGCCTTTGACGTTGAGAAGATCGAAGAAGCACGCATTTCCGTACGCCTCGTTTGCGGAAACAAATCTGCCGATAGTATAAATCAAGGATACATCAAGCAAAAAGTCCGGAGAGGCGCGCGGAGGCTCATTCGCAAACTGCACGATGAGATTATCCAACAGTATCCAGATTAAGTGGGGTGCCGGCACAAATGCATTTCGGGCAGCGGCCGCCAGTCGGTTCCAGATGCACGGTTTACTCTGCCCGATATTGTAAAGCTGGAGACACATGTCGGCGAGGAATGTCGCAAAGACGGATTGCTTGATTGCTAACTCTTTTTCCACCAGATCTATCGCGTTTCGGTGCAGGAGTATGTCAGGGAACGACTGCATCACAGTTAGGGGATAGTTGAGATCAGAGGCCAGCCCCCAGGCCAGCGTGATGGTGTCCTGCGACGGATGCCGCATGGCGAGTTCGACAGAGCTCATGAGCTCGCCCCACTTGCCCTCACGAATGGCCGTCGGGCCGGGGCTGATGCCGAGCCATGCATCCACCTCGTCTGCGTGCAGCCGCACGTGGGTGGCCCGCCAGTCGGCCTGGAAGCGGGCCACGGCACGCCATGCGGGGGATGTCACGGGGGGCTCGTCGTTGCAGATTTCAAAGAGTCGATGCAAAACGATGGCTCGACGCACACCGGTCAGGGCCAAGGCCAGTTTTTGGATGAGACGAAGAGCTTCCACATCGAGCGTCCAGCCGGGAACTCCGCAGTCAAGGCCGATGAAGGCCCACACCGCGGCGTGGCAGGGGTGATCTACAAAGTAGCGGAGGACGGCTTTCGCGTATTGCAGCTTCGACCGTGCATCGCCGGACGTGAGTTGGGTGCAGAACCACAAGAGCTGCTCACCGTGGTCCGAGGTGACAGTCCCGAATCGTAGCAACAGTCGGTCATTGTTGTCCGAAACATTTCTGCCGCGCCGCAGCGTCTTTGACAGAAGCGGGCCACGTGCAGCCCAAGGGAGGAGCGCCTGGGTGACAAGAGAAGCGTAGCTCTCGGCGTATGTTGTCATAAGGTAGTTTCCGAGAAGCCAACGCCCGATGAGCTGTTGGATGCCGGCATTGGGCTGGGAAAGTGCGGCCGCAAAGAGGGCGTTCCACCACGTGCTGTGGACAGGGTGGTCCAAAGTGAGGGCCTTTTGTGGACAGGAATTGGCCCACGAGTTGATGCACACCTGAACCTGATTGATGTAGCGGCCGATGACAATGATCTCGAAGAGCCGGCAGTAGGCGCTGTAGGCGTCGACGTACTCTGTCCGCCGGGACGCGACGTAATGCAGGGTTGGGCCATCGACGTCGTCATCCAGGAGTTGGATCGAGCGCTCCAAAATGTGGAGAGCCAGCTTTTGGGCGCTCGACTGTCCCTTGAGGCTGTCCTGCAGTCGCTGCCAGTAGACGGGATCGTTGAGGACGCTGCGCGGCTGGACTGCGGGAACGGAGATCCATTTGGCCCACAGTAGCAGAGACTGTCCGATGCGGCTGTCCCATAATGAAACAATAACCCTCCAGATTTGGATCTCCGGCTCAGGTTGCGGTGGATCGGAGTGGGAATTGAGGAAGATGCGCGGGGTGGGAGAATCGCGGAGGAGGTCGAGCAGTAAGAGGAGTGGGCCAAGGTCGGGACTGTCGTGGTCCAGTGGTTCTGAACAATGCTGCTCGAGTAGGGATAAATGCTGCGCCAGCAGACGCGGGCTCAAAGGATCTTGGCTATCACTGTCTCCCATCTGTTCTGCCTGCTGGAGTTTTGTTGCACCGCAGATGAGGGGGGGGTGGAATGCGGTGCACGGGCCAGGGGCGGGGTGGATGTTGTTGACACGGGCGTTGCCGTGGCGGCTGGCGGGGCTGGGCGCTTTGTTTGTTTTTAGCCGCCTTTAGGTGTGGGTCAAGCGCGCCTCCCATGCTGAATCTCCGCCGTCAACGCTTCCACGACATCGTGCTGGACGTGAAGCTCCTGCTCCTTGATATTATAGACCCGGGTCTGCGCTCCTTCGACATGCAGTTTGAAACTTCAGCCTCCACCCCATCCTTTCGAGCCGATCCCGCCCACAACATGGAGAAGCAGTCGTCAAGCGTGAAGGTGGTGGTGCGCGTGCGGCGCTTCGTGCAGCGTGGTATGTATTGCTCTTCTCTCGCTGGTCTCACTATATTACGGTGTACGAACTCACCGTCTGATTCTTTACCGCTGACACCGCCAGAACTCGATGCTGGGTCGCCATGCCTCATCAAGATGGATCCCACAACGCAGTCGACGACGCTGATGGCGCCCGCCGCGAGCGACCGGTCGCGAAAACACCTCGAAGACAAGACCTTTACCTTCGACAAGTCGTTCTGGTCGCACGACCCCGGCTCGGCCCACTACGCGGAGCAGGCAGACGTGTACCGGTCATTTGGCGAAGAGTTTCTAGACCACAACTTCGAGGGCTTCCATACTTGCATCTTTGCGTACGGTCAGACGGGATCGGGCAAGTCGTACACGATGATGGGTACGCCGCAGCAGCCGGGGCTCATCCCGCGCACATGCGAAGCCCTGTTCCAGCGTATCAAACACCAGCCCGTGCCCAACACGACGTACAATGTCCATGTCAGCTACTTTGAGGTCTACAACGAGCACGTGCGGGACCTGCTGGTTGGTGGCGGCGACACACGATACCTCAAGATCCGCGAGTCACCAGCGGATGGTGTGTACATTCAGGGTCTGACGGACGCCACGGTGCGAAGTTACGCGGACGTGGAGGAGCTCATCAAGAAGGGCGACAAGGTATGTCATATCTGCGCTTCCTAAGCTCTGCTGACCTTCAGAACCGTACCGTCGCCGCGACCAAGATGAACGATACCTCGTCACGCTCACACGCCGTCTTCACCATCTGCCTCAAGCAGATTCAGCACTCGCTTACTCACGACGAGACCGTTGAGACGACATCGCGCATGCGGCTCGTCGATCTTGCCGGCTCAGAGCGCGCCAACAAGACCGAGGCCACCGGACAGCGACTCGTCGAGGGCGGACTAATCAACAAGTCATTGACGACGCTCGGACGCGTCATTGCAGCGCTTGCGGACCAGCGTCGCGTGGTTCCCGGCGGCAGTGGGCGCAACTCACCGCGTCCCGGTACGCCCGGCGCTGGTACACCCGGCCGGCGCATGTCCCGGCTCCCGACAAACGAGGTCGTGCCGTACCGCGACTCGGTGCTGACATGGCTACTGAAAGACTCGCTCGGCGGCAACAGCAAAACGGCCATGGTGGCATGCGTCTCGCCAACGGACTACGAAGAGACGCTGTCGACGCTGCGGTACGCGGACCAGGCGAAGCGCATCCGCATGCAGGTGCGTGCCAACGTGGATGCTATTACGGCGAAGCAGCGCGACGACCAGATCTCGGCCATGGCGGCGACGATTAAGAACTTGCAATTGAGCGTCAATCGCGCGGCTGAGCGCAAGAAGGAGGAGATGGAGAGCCTCGAGGATTACCAGCGCCAGGTCGATAACATGCAAAGGCTGATGGAGGAGACGCGCCAGGTGTCGGATGCCCGGATTCGAGCGCTCACGCTCGAGGTCGAGGAGTTGCGCCCGACGAATGTGCGCCTTCGCGGGGAGATTGAGACTCTAAGGCGCCATCTTGGGCTTGTGGTTGGCGAGCTTAAGCATCCGATTGTTATTCCTGCTGAACTACGGCCTCGCGATGAGGACGCCGAACGCGAGGAGGCGGAGAAGGAGGCCTGGGCACTGGAGCTGCAGCATGAAGCGGAGCAGATGCTGCGCGACTTGAAGCTGTTCCGCCGTAAGGTGAAGGACGACAAGGAGATGTTCCCCATTGGGGGCCCGTTGGTGCGGGTGGGTCAATCGGAGGTGTTTTGAGTGTTGGACCGAGTGGCTTGGGTGCTGGTGCTTGCTGGCGTTGACGGAGCGATGATGATGGTGTATGAGTTGATCGAGGGGGACGACTTGTGGGTGGGGAGATGAAGCTGGCTTGAGTTTGCAGCGAATGTGGGCACGGCGTATGGAGTTGGCGCATCATGACTAGTTTAAGTCTTTGAGACTATTCGCATCCGTTCTCTGCGCATTGCCCTCCTCTCGTTTCTATGCTTTCCTACTCCCGGCCAGACTTCCACCGCTCCGAGCTCGCAGCGAGTCCATCAACCATGAGGGAAAAAAATGGCCTTATGGTGGGTGCAGTTCGCTTCTCCACGACTTCAACCCCTTGAGTATCTAGTTTGAAAAGAACTCCCAAACGCAGCAAAGAGGCCGATGATACCATCCTCGTCTCATCACCTGCGCTCAATTGTCAAGACTCAGGACTCATCACGGTCCGTTTTGTCTTCAAATCTCCACCCGTCCTCCGTCCGCTCTAACGCCACTACAGTCCCCCTGGCCAGGGTCTTCAACTCCGCCATTCCAACAAGCGACTCGGACTTCTCTGGCAGCCCGGCTAAAACCAACTGTGAAATCTACATCTTCCAAAGCGGGACATCGCGATGCCGCAGCGACTGCAGTGCTGCTACCACTAGCAGCAGAGCTCCGAGCAGTAGTAGCGTTATTGGCATCGCTAGCCACCACGGCGAAAATTCCGTGCACACTGGGGTCTCGTATGCCGTGCCTACAACCTGCAGGCGCCGGCCGTTGAAGCGCATTTCTGTCGTTATACTGGCGCTCATGACGCCCATGATGCGGTAGATCCCTGTGAACATCGCAAATCCTAGTTGATACAAGTCCTCCAGCCACCATGCGTCGATCACCTTGCCTTCCTGGAAGCTGGAACAAACAACTCTCGTGCGATCAATGAAGTTGAGCATGCTTTGGGAAGCCGGGTGATGACAAGTGCCGTTGAGAATATCGGATAGGAAGGATTGGAGGTTTTTCATGTAGAGGCCAGAGATAGGATGCACGCATCCCGGAGGCAGAGTGAGAGAACCGGAGGGCAGCTCAACGGTGATGTCTGCGACACTGGAATTCCGGGGGGTGACAGTGATAGACTTTCCCTCCCCAAGATAATAGCGCGTGCCGTTGAAGGCACAGGTTGCAGTAACGCCAACGTATGATGCGATGCCGAATGTGGAATCATAGCTGTTCAGTGGGGCGGGCAGGTAAGAGTGGAGATGTAGCGGAACGGCAACTTGTAGGAATCGTTGGAGGAGTTGAATGGAGTGCCGCAGTCTATGCTATCGAACTCAAAACTCGGGTCATAAACACCATGAGGGGTTGTGATGCAGCGAGTCTGGGTGCCAATCAGCACCGTCCAGTTGACGATTGACGCCGAGCGGGTTGCTAGGAAAGGGACGTCTGCCAAGTGAAGCATCCATTCCAAAGAATCGTCCAGTTGAGTCCTGAGGACCTCAAGATCTATTCGCTGGTCTACCGCAGTTCCCTATAAACGGAGGAATGTTTTCAGTCAAGGCTATCGAGAGAGCTACTTTGGATAGGGCGCGGAGAATTGTACCCTTCGTCTCGGCCTTGAGGCCATAGGACTTGTTCGGGTCACCCCAGGGGTTATCGGCAATTGCGGTAGCGGTTGTGATGCTTGGGTACGATTTCGTGACCGGCATCGGGCAGGAAACAGAACGGACCGCCTGCTGCGCAAACGTGCTGATGGTCAAGGACAGGATGGTGATGGCAGCGCCCAGTTGGGGAAGAGAGCAGATGAGTCAAATTAGCCACGTACCCATCAGAGAACTGCGTACAGTGAGCGGATTCGGCAGAAGAACTTCAGAGAGCCCTGGGGACTGCGGGTGACGTCGTCGAAAAGCGCCAGGTGTTGGAGGGGCTGCGGATTGAGGTGCCAGTACCATTTCAGCTGGCTGACGACTGTTTGGTCAGGAATCAAGCGGCATATTTCGTCTTCATGAGGGGCACGAACCTCCTTCAACGACGGTGACCAAGAAGGTCCGCGTGAGTGTGGCTAGGACGGCGACCGCCGTTGAGAGGTTGAAGCTGGTGGGCTGCTTTCTGAGGTGGAAAGCACTCAGGACAACGGAGATGGCAGCGAGCAGGATGAAGGACAAAATGAGCGAGGCGGCTTCCTTTCACCAACCTTGCAGAAGAAACAGGGTCGGAAGAGAGCCAAGCAATTTCCATTTCGAGGCCGGTAGAGGTAGTTCGGGGTCGCTTAGGGTGGGTTCGGGAGTGGTTAGTTCAGCGGAGGCCGGTGCTTGTAGTCTGGGGTCGGGTAGGGTGGGTTCAGGAATGGTCCGTTTAACCGAGGCCGGTTCGAGGAAGCCCGACTCGGAAAGCAGAGCAGCTCCCGGAGGCTCTATCGGACTGACTGGCGCAGATTGCTGTGAGCTGGTGATGTGACTGTCTTCAATTTCAACAGGCCGGTACCCATCCATGGCGGCGAGGCGAGAGGAGAATGTTGCGGAGAATGTTGCCCATCTAGAAGGGGGATTTTGGAGCGCATATTAGTTCTAACTTGCCAAATCATGGCGGTGCAAGATACCGTTGGCCTGCGGAGCAAAGACCCGCCAAGCTGGGTGAGCCACATTGTATGCCGGCCAACAGCCCGGCGGGGAGTTCTGCGATGACTAATTGGTGAAGTATAAACTTGTGGCAATGAGGCCGCCATTTAGCGCAAGGCTGGCGCTGCATCAAAACTGCAGCCAAGCAGACGTCGTCGACGAACTGTGGCACCACATACGGTGTATGGGAGTATGGCGGCCTGTAAGAACTTGCTAAATGGTAGAAGCGACGAGGCTCCGCATATGGCGTTTTTCTGCCTTGCGCAGTCGCGTGACGGAAGAGTGGCCTGCGCAGAGCCGATGGCGACGTAGGAGCCCGAAAGTCTCACCATCTGGACGACACATGGGCGCAGAAAGGGAAACGATTAAAGCCTCCTCTGTCCTACCGTACGGTCGCTGGCAGTCCTCCAGCCGCGCCGGAAGCGGGATTCCAGATACTGCCTCATGGACTTTGGACGGCGAGGCAATCAAGTGTACCGGCAATGGACCGCACTGCGCGCGCCGTGGTCACATAGCGGACGCGGCTCATTGGTAAAAGCAAGAACGGCGAGACATAATGAGTAGAAGGGGGAGTACAGCACAGAATTTGCCCATGGCATTTTAGAGAAGCTTGCCAAACCCTACAGAGAGTGAGATATTGCACAAAGGGGCCCATGAGTTTGCTGACAAGGTCTTTGTGCAATGAAGGAGTTCCTCGCTTGATGCACCGCTCATACTCCAAGAGTTCTGCATTGCCCTAACAGGTCCCGTTGCCATCACAGGCGATGCACAGATTTGCGAGCTTGGGAGGCGTGGTGGCCACAAAGCCGAAGACATCAGAAACTGCCATTGACTACGCACCCTTGAGGGCCATGGTTGCCGCGAGCCGGGCCTCAAGATGCTGCTGTGCTGTCAACACCGGCCGGTCATGTCCTGCGACGAGCTTGCTTGGCACTGGTACCAATTCGGCGTCGTCCAGCGGGTGGCAAAAGTAGGCAAGGCTGTAGCGATCACCCGCACTGCCGGAGGGAAAAACGACACGGTGCACGGCGCTCTTGAGCAGGCCGTTGGTCCAGTGGCTGAGCAGATCGCCGGCATTGACCAGAATGGGCAGCACGGTGTCATTGCCGGGGTTTACCGGCACTGGGCTCCAGCTGCCATCGGTGAGAATCTCCAGGCCAGGCTGCCCCGGGCGCTGAAAGAGGAGCGTCACAGAGCCGTAGTCGCTGTGAGCGCCGGCGCGGATGTCATCTGCGTCATGAGCCGAAGCGGGCATGTTCGGGTAGTAGAGCATGCGGAAAACGCTGCCGGACGGGCCGCGGGCGCGCTCATGGCGCGCCGCGAACCAGTCTTCGTCAATCCCAAGCCCGAGGGCGAGCAGCCGGAGGACGTCGGTGCAGAGCACGTGGCAGCGGTCGACGAAGGTACCGATGTGGGCCTCGTGCGGGACGAGCGGTGCGGGGAGCGGCTGTTGCGCTTTGCCGGCCACGAACTCGTTGAGGTTAAACGCCCTGATGGGTGGGAGGTCAGTGGAGCTTCCAGGTCAAGGGACAGGGTACCGCGGGAACGCGGGGTGGAGACATCGACGCACTCTTTGAAGTCGCCACGCTGCGGAGTTAGCATCTCCATGTCGCTACTCACTAGCCTTGGCGATCTACCTTTTGCTTCAGCGGATCCAGAGTCTCCGAGTGCATCGCGATCCAGCCGCTGTTCTTGCCGCTGGCGCCGGAGTTAACGGCCACTGGGGATTTGATGTCGACGGGGCTAGAGAAGAAGCTTTGCGACTATAGGAGACGCGGTTAGTGCTGGAAGTGCGACAAAGATTAGCAACTCACGAGGTCAAACATTGCATCGATATCGGCCGACGGAATTGCTTGAGAGTCATTCTTAACGTAGACGAAGCCATGCTGTGAGATTGCCTGTGTAAGCTGTTCGGCCATCTCGAGACTAGGGGTGGAAATATCAATGACGGGGAGGTCGAGCGGCACCATACTTCACGATGGAGAGAGCAATGGATGTGCGGGGGGGGAGGAGGTGTATTAAAGGCAGGATTGTCAAAGGCAGTCTGGTGAGATCAGCCGGAACACGATAGCCAGCCGACACCTATCGCAGCTCTATCGGAATGGCGGTGGCGATAAGCCAGTGGCTATCTCTGATGTTTGATGCATGCGTGTTTGTCAATCGCTCGTCCGAGGTCAATGGTGCTGAATCGTGTAGGGACGATTTGTCGTGCTTGTTGCCTCAGGTTGTGGTTCTAATCGCTTGGCATAGAAGATGGACAGAAACGAGAAAAGACAGACATGAGGATTGTTGCAACGAATCGTAAGCTCGGGAGCTACAGTACTATATCACTAACGTCCTAATTGCATGTATGTTGTCAATTCACTAGTCCGAGGTGAGGTCCGTTGATGAATGAGTGGTGAGCGCGTGGTTTGTCGAGTTTGTTGCCTCAGGCTTTGAATGGCTTCGCCTGGAACATTTGACATGGGAAAGAGACAGACAGGCTCTCGAAGCAGAAACTAACGCGCCCCCAACTCCATTACTGTCAAGCAAAAGTCGTTGCCTTCACAACTCAGAATCCAGTCACTCTGCAGCCATTAACTCTTATCATCCCTCATCATCGTCTAAAGCTCCTTGCTGCTTGGGATTTCCCGGACCTCCCGACAACCCTTTTCCTGTTCGCCCTTTCGCGCCTCCCCCCACCCCGCATTGAACCGAACCGCCGAGATGCAGGGAGCGCCGACACCTTCCACCCTCCACGCGGGCCGCTCCAAGAAACGCCAACTCAACGATCAACAGCAGTCCATACCGAGTCTCTTCTCCTCCCCCATTCAAGAGCACAGCAAGCGGCCCAAGACGCAGCCTGCGTGTGTGCAGGCCGACGACATGTACTCCTTCGCCACCCGCGACGTCCCCCCTCCTAAGGCCAGACTCCCTCCCGGCGCCCGCCGCATCGTTATCAAGAATCTACGCCCAACGCGCGAACCGGACACGCGCGCATACTTTTTGCAGACATGGACGCGTCTGGAGGCTGCCGTGCGCTCTGTCTTTGCCAACGCTCCACTGCCGTGTTCTATGGAGGAGCTGTACCGTGCCGCCGAGAACATCTGCCGGCAAGGCCTTGCCAGCGAACTGGCCGACCGACTGGAGGCAGCGCTGCGGGCGTGCGCGCAGATTCCAGCGCAGACACTGGCGGGTGCCGGTATCGAGTATTTGCGGACGCTCCAACCTGCGTGGACTCGGTGGTCGAAGCAGATGGTAGGTCCCAATTGTTGCGGCGTGCTCCTTGCGGCGTGCCGTGATGGGCTACATGGAACATACGTGCTGACTGCACCAGAACACGATCCAGGCCATCTTCTACTTTCTCGACCGCTCGTACCTCCTCCACTCCACTCGTCCGTGCGTCCAGCAGATGGGCGTTGATATGTTCCGCGACATCGTCGACAACCCCAAAGGTATACGCCAGTGCGTTGACGGCGCGTGCCAGCTGTTGCAGGCACAGCGCGAGGGCACTTGCGACGAGGAATTGTTCCGCAGCGTCGTCGCCATGTTCCAGGCGCTGCGCATCTACGACCAGATCGAGGGCCCGCTGTTGCGCGCATCTGCTGAGTACATTACGCCGTGGGCAGAGGCCGCCGCACGTGCCCCGCTCGCCGAGTACGTTGCCCGCGCGTCAGACCTCATGACATCGGAGATGGACCGCTGCAAGGCCGTCGGGTTGCCAGAGGCCACGCAGAAAGCGCTGTGGTCGCTGCTGGAGGACCATCTGATTGAACGGCACAGCGAGACACTTGCCGACATCGGGCGGCTGCTCGATGCCAGAGATGCTGCGGCACTCGAGAAAGTCTACGCGCTGCTCGCTCGTCGCCAGTTGACGAAGCTGCTGCGTCCGCGCTTCGTCGCGTGGATCGACCGTACCGGGACGGCCATCGTCTTCGCAGACGACGAGGACATGGTGCGCAAGCTGCTTCTCCTCAAACAGCAGCTCGACGACATATGGGAAACAGCCTTCAAACGAGACCCGGACCTTGGACACGCGCTGCGCCAAACCTTCCACACCTTCATCAATAAGACGAAGAAATCTGACATGACGTGGGGCACCGACAACTCCAAGCCTGGTGAGATGATTGCCAAGTATCTGGACGCGTTACTGCGGGGTGGTGCGAAGGCAGTGCCAGGCGAGTTCGCGCACGGCAGCGAGACCGAGCAGGTCGACGCGCAGCTCGATCAGGTGCTGGATTTGTTTCGGTTTCTGGACGGCAAGGCCGTGTTTGAGACTTTTTACCGGAACGACCTTGCGCGACGTCTGCTCATGGGGCGCAGCGCTAGCGCCGACGCCGAGCGCAGTATGCTTGCACGCCTGAAGACGGAGTGCGGTGGAAGCTTCACGCAGAACCTTGAACAGATGTTCAAGGATGTTGAGCTCGCACGCGAGGAGCTCGCTAACTACAAGGACAGGCAGCCGAAAAGCGCCGTTGACTTTAGCGTCAACATCCTCGCCGCGTCCGCGTGGCCGTCGTACCCCGACGTGGCGGTCAACATTCCGCCCGAGGTGAAGACGGAGATGGACCGTTTCGAGGAGCACTACCGCAGCAAGCACCAAGGCCGCAAGCTCGAGTGGAAGAACACGCTCGCACACTGTCAGCTGCGTGCCCACTTTCCGAGTGGGCGCAAGGAGCTCGTTGTCTCGGGCTTCCAAGCGATTGTGCTGTTGCAGTTCAACGGTGTGAGCGAGCAACGACTGCCGTACACGCGGCTGAAAGCGGAGACGGGCTTACGTATGACTCTCCCCACTCTCTTCTATGCTAACCAAGCAGCCGACGCCGATCTCAAGCGCACGCTACAGTCGCTCGCCTGCGGCAAGGTGCGCCCGCTGCGCAAGCACCCCGCCTGCCGCGACATTGACGACAGCGACACGTTCGACTTCAACGCCGGCTTCACGCACGAGAAGTACCGTGTCAAGATCAACCAGGTCCAGCTGCGCGAGACGAAAGAGGAGAACAAACTGACGCACGAACGCGTCATGATGGACCGCAACTACGAGACCCAGGCGGCCATTGTGCGCATCATGAAGAGCAAGCAGACGGTTGTGCACGCCGTGCTGGTGGCCGAGGTCATCGAGGCGACGCGCAAGCGCGGTGTGCTGGCCATTGAGGACATCAAGAAGAACATTGACAAGCTGATCGACAAGGACTACATGGAGCGCGAGGACGGCAAGTACACTTACATCGCATAGACGCATATCTTGCGCAGGCTTTGCTCAGGCTTTGCTCATTGTATTGGGCTCTCTGCATTACTTCAATTGCTGGTTTGGCGCGGGAGTTCGGTGGAGCTCCTTGCTGGTGGTATTTGGCGGGCGTATGTTTATTATAGTAGGCTTGCTTACATGTTTATGGCATCATATAGAGCCATACATGGCGTTTGCGGCCATCACAGTTGAAGTACTGCCGCTAGAAACGGGATTTTTTCTGGCAAAACGTTTGAGCAGGGCATATCAGTTCACATCTGACATCTCCGCAAGCGAGTTCTATGTCTGCGGCGTTTTGGCTGCCAGCGGCCCATGCCTCCTAACTCCACCTCGTCCCCTGACGCCGGAGGACGGCGCGGGAAGAGCATGGCGGCTGATGGACGGATGCTAGCGGCACTCAACAAAATCGTGCAGATTTCTAATATTCAGATGCCAGCAGGCTCTCGCCCTTTTGAAAGGCAGACAGCAAGTCAATGGCCATTGGCCAAGCCTCAGACTTAGATGGGTTTTAGTCCATCGGATGTGGCTATCTCCCGGGCAATCCATGCATTAGTACCCTTCCCGGCGCAGTTAGGGTAATGGAATGAGCAGACTGAAGACGTCTGAATCAGCCATATGTAAGATGCTTGGCCTTTGAATCGTCTGGTCTGGTCCTATTGAGTGAAAAATGCTACTGCTAAACATGGAAGCTGATGCCACCTCACCGGAGTCTATGCGCAAGAAACACGTTGGGATGCCGCATCATCGGCCCATCTTGCGGCTACAGTAAGGATGCGTATAGCAGAATGAGAGTTAGAAGTGGAACCAGGACCCACACGAGAGCAAAACTAAGCCAAAGGAGTGTACATGTAGTCTGCTCCGGAGACGTCGGCGGAGGCAAGGCCAGGGCTAAGTAAGTTTAAGCGAACACGATGCCAAGTCCGCGAGAGAAAAAGTGCAGATGCACTCAAATGGAACGCCAACGAGTAACCATTCGGCAAAGCGGTTAGCATGCAGTGCATCAGGTTACTTCCATCAGAGTTTCCCCAGCCATTTCTCCTAGAGAAGTGTCCTTCCCAGAGCAAGAACGCCCCTTCCTACTGTAGAGCTCGACTGCGCCTTTCAGGAATGAACGTTCCTTCCTTAGGTTTATCAAATCGCGTCAGCCGTTTATTCCGCTCCAAATAATGACTTGACGCTTGCGACATTCACACGAACTTCTCACACTGCAGATGCAAAAAACGATGCACCTGGCTATCCCGTACCGTCCGATAGGAGCAATTAGGGTAGCTCGGTGGTGGACTTGGATCTGCCAGTCCAAACTTTCTAGACTCCGGCTTCAGGATATCTTGTCCCATTTCACTCGTTTTGAGCTCTGGCCGAGGGTGCTTGACGACTAATTGAAATAGACAAACTTCGGTCTTTTTTGGCTTGTATACCTGCCTCTCACGCTGCACAGACTTCCACTCCTCGTTGATCTCTGGTGCATCGGCAACCGCTTTGCAAGCTCAAGCCCACAAAGTACCCCCCCCCCAATACCCACAAATTCGCACAGAGCGACTCACATCATCCATCATTGCAGACTTGAATTTCAAGGACTTCACAGCCCTTAACAATGCATCCCCGCGCCTTGATCTCTTTGGTGCTCTATGCCGCCATCGTCACCCATTTTGTGGTCGATGCGGTGGCCTTCCAGTTAAACAGCCCACAACCGCTAGACCTCTTTAGCGGCTCCCTTAATCCCACCGTAAGTCTATGTTATGTATCACCCCGTTGCTCACAAAGCTAAGCATGCCTAGAACGCTTCTGTTCTTTCGATCTTCTCACGGCAGTCACAGCGCTGCAACACCGAAAGTGAAGATGAACACGCCACAGCCCTCCAGTCCGATAATGAGAAGGAAAACTGGCAGAGGGCGAAGTGCAAAGGGGCAGAGCTGGACAGCTTGCAGCGCCTGACGCGGGAGGACGCAACTGCCAAGTTGAATCGCGATAGCGAAGCGCCGTACCACGATGCGAACTGGGTTGTGGAGAATGGCTGGTCGGAGTCGGAACTCTTCGGCAAGAATGCTCTCATAAAATACGCGCTTGGCGATGCGCTAGCTTCAATCAATATCCCTCCTGAAACTGGACGCGGCTCGAACAATAGGGTCATTCAATGGATCCAAAACGCGTTCTACACAGTCAGCGGGAAGCGGTATCCGGTAAGCCCTACCACCCGCTTCAACCAAAAGCTAATCCATCCAGCCAACTGCCGCAGGTTTTTACAACATCTTCAACCCGGTGGATAACTTCATTGGATGCTACTACAACTTCGGCCCTCAATCGCAGCTCATTTCACGCATGGATGAAGTGACACCGATACCAGCGCTGAGCCGATGGTCCGACGTTATCTTTCAAGGTTGGCAGAAGCTTAAAGGAGACGGTGACGGCCCAATTGAGGCTCCTCGATACATTATGCGTATTGATGTGGCAAACTTCGAAACAGTCGACACTATCGGGCTCGCTCTGAACTTCTTAACCTGTCAACCGCCATTGACTGGCCGTGAAAAGTTCGACTGGCCACTCTGGCCGGGAATCACTTTTAGTACGGCTCACACCAAGGGCAAAGTTATCATGAGTGAGTCCGTCTTCGTGCAGGGCGAATGGTGCTGACCTTTAGGTACCCCAAACATGCTAGGCATCGCATGGATGCTTATTAACCGAAAGACACGATTTGGGACGAAGGTCGTCACTGAAATCACGATCTGGCGGTCGGCCAACAACAAGAAGCACATTCTGGCCAAAATAGAAGATGCTTAGGAATGGCTAGGTAGCAGTGAATGTAGTTCCAATTGCATCATGAAGGGCTTTGCGTTGATGAATGACTTGTTAGACGGATTCCCATTTGTTACAGCCTTCTGATATTGTAAGTTCCTGTATTACTTCGCGCTCGATATCTTTGTAGCCGGTATCCGTTAGCGCTCGGGATTGCTTACCTCCGTTGTCTTGTTTCATCGTATCTTTGGCTCGACTCCACTCCTGTTTCATATTTCCTATATAGTACGAGTTGCCCACATGGTACACTCGACAGTTCAGTCGACGTCAATCAACAGAAACCTTTGTTTCATCTGTTCTCAGCTTCTCCAGTCCAACATGACTTCGTGTTTGTGAATAACCTAATATAATTGCACGCCTGAGAAAGACACTGCCTTACCTTGCTTGGTATGGGACGGCGGTATGGGACGGCAATGCGGACTCTATCAGCGATAGACCGTGCCGGGCGGCAGATGACAGGAGCATTACATAAAGCCAGGCCGCGATATGGCCACTCATGTTGTATGTAGAATACCAGGCCCGAAAATCTCTCAGTAGCCTAATAGAAGCGTTTATGTACGACGGACGCGCATTCCTACTAGTCTCTGCATCAACTCGACCTCTGTAGACAGGTACCTCACACTCAGGCAGGTGGGCATTAAGGCAAATACGACGACAAGGCATCATACCAACCGCTGGAAGAAGCGTATCACTCTTGACAAGGGATATGCCAAAAACGGAAGGCGCACCTGCGGTAAGTTGCCCACCCCCCGTGGCAGGTACGTATGGGGGAAGGAAGGGGTGTGGACGAAAATCCGCTGCATCGTATATTGAGCCTTGAGCTTGTCTTGAGTCGTTCTTCTCCTCCATCCCCCCACAATATTTTGCTCTACAGCGCCCTGAGTTTCTGTCACGTTCAAACTTCCAATCGCAGCGAAAAATCTCACGATCACCATTACCCAACGCCGCAACCCACATCATACGGTACCATACTACAAACTGTCTATTCCGACACCTCATTCCATCCTTCCGGGTGCCGCTCCAATGCGCTGCGCAATGATTTTCGCCATGCCCTTCGCGGTGATTTGTACCACGGTACACGCCCTGAGACAGCCACTGGCTACATTGGGGCAGCTTGATCTTGCACACTTCAGCTCCGACGCTATTCACAAGGTTCGTTGGTTGTTCCCCCTGCTTTCCCGCTAACTGCCGCAGAATTTCACTCAGATATTCCCGAGAAAGATCTCGCGCACTTGCGATACGAAAAACGACGTCGATCCGCCCCTGTCATCTGCATTTCTCATAAGCGATCAAGAATGGCTGGAGTACAAGTGTAAGGGCGCAAAGTAGGTGCTCCTAGCCCCATTCTTCTTTTATTGACGAGGCTAGGCTTTATGACTTGATGATCATGACTAGAGAACAAGCAACAGCCACGTTGTGTCGTGGGAGACCAATGCCGGGCCTTAACCTCATTGGCTCCCCACGATCTTCCCCCGCGGCTGCTGCCACGTCACGCCAGCCTTCCCGCACCCCGCCATGCCTTAGGCAGACGGCAGCGCGATCTGCTCAAGAGTCTGGCGGCTCGCCCTTCAGATAGATCTTTGTGGAAGTAACTTGTTCATGCCTGCACCATACCCATCGTGACTTCCACACTTTTGCACGCCCCTGACACGTTACTTCCACCAACTGCCTGTGGTTGGAACCCGGAAAGTCCCCCATGGACCGAGATGCTTCAACCGACGCTGTTTGGTCGGTGAAGCAAGTTCTGCCCGATCTCCAGCTGGCCGCGATCACAGCCGATGACCTAGCCAAGTTCTTTCAGAAGCTCGACCGAAAAGCTCTCCCCCTCA
>ML996704.1:738807-766460 GCA_010356995.1 Trichodelitschia bisporula | reverse complement strand
GGACGGTCAGGCTGTGGGACGCCGGCTCGGGAAAGGCGCTGCAGACGCTCGAGGGCCAGTCGGATATCAGCGCCGTGGCCTTCTGGCTGGACGGCAAGCAGTCGCCAGGTTCCGGATCGGATCCTCCACGTCTCAGAATTATCGAGGAATGGATAACCATAGGCGCGGAAAGACGTCTTTGGCTTCCAGTCGACTATCGCAGTCCAAGGGCCGTCGCCATTCGCGGGGATAAGATTGGCTTGGGATATTTGTCTGGTCGAGTGCTGTGCATGGAATTCATTTGCTGAAGTGTCTCTTAACCTCCTCCCCACCCACCTCCGTTGCGCCCGTTGTCTTCTTATACCTTTTTTTTAGAGCGGAAGTGGCAATGAATTACGTATTGAAATGGGACAGCTTTGAGATCGAATCCTCAAATTACAAATAGTAATTACAAATAGTAGCAATGGCGGATGAAAATATCACCATCAGTGATGTAATAGCTTCAATACATTGTGGATCTGGAAGTATCTGGAATTAACCATTCCTTCACAACGCAGAGAAAGATATGATGGAATGTGGTGGCTTTGTTGAAAGTTTGCCACTCCCAGCTTCTTGTGTCTAGCAAAGCGTTGACGAAGACGGGCCCAGGCCCTAGCTCAACCTGGTCCAAGCCGGAAAAGGGAGACGGTCACATACAGCATGTCCTCTCATTAACCTCCATTGATAAAGACGTGAAATTGCGTTAGGATGCTAGGCGGATAATCCTATCTTTGTCATCTGAGACCCTACAGAGAGCCCGATTCTGGAGCGCCACCTCCGCCCGCGCCACCATCTCCATCCGCGCCACCAACTTCACCCGCGCCACCAACTTCACCCGTGCCACCAACCCACTCGCCACCTGCGTCACTGCCTCGGCTCGTCTTCCCTTCCCTCACCACGGTACAACTCCACACTTAGCCCCCTAGCCACCCCACTCGGAGAATCGGAGTGCGGGGTAGGGTTGCCTGAGTCACGTTGAGGCAGAGCTGACACTGCGAAGACGGAATAGGGGTCCTAACGGGCGCCCCCGCTTAATTGAGATATGACCCTTCCGATACTCATGATACTTCGCTTGCAGGTCCAACCGGGCCGGTTCTGGAGAGGGGAGCCGGCGACAGGGCCGAAGACGGGGCGATTTAAGGGAGGCGTTGTGGTTCAATGCGGAGGCAGGACGAGCACATGTTACTGCCCATCTAAAATCACTTAGCGCGTCAGTAACTTCCAATTGAAGGAAATCTGGGGCTGGATTTAGCGGCAAGACGGAGGTAATATTGGCTAGCAAGAATGACAATGCATAGGCTAGTCTAGATTGAGCACTTTCCTCATTGAGCTAAGGATACGGACACACGTCAGAGATAAGACGTTTTCGAATTCAAATCTAGGCGGCCAAGCATAGCACAGTATTTTTGCGCGGATAATATGATGAGGTAACCCGTATTAAAGTGCTGCCGAGGGCGGTGCCCTAATCCGGACTTCCTAATGCGGAACGCGGCCATAGATCAGAGAATGCACCAGGCCCCGTCTGCTCACTGAAGTTAAGCTCCGAACCGGTTGACTAGTAGTTGCGTGGGTGACCAGCAGCTACTCCCAACTGCTGTATGTTTTTGCTCCTTCTTTTTTGCCGACCATCGATCCGAATTGCACTAAGGACCGCAGCCGTGTAAGTGTTTTTTGACATTCACGCAGCCGTGGGACAGGCTCCTCATCACACATATGCTACATGAAAGGGACTTTCAGTGAGAGTTGGAGACAAATTTTGAATATGAAGAGCTTATATAGCCATCCCGGAGCAAATTATGGACCATATTCAAGCCTTGAGCTCCAAGGTACACTACCAGAAAGGCTGGGCCCCTTTACCGAAGCCGCACCGTAGGCCCATACATTCGGCTTCCAGACGAAGCACGCCGGTAGGATCATCGGCGAGTCGTCCGGCGTAGCAAACGCGGACTCTACATCCCATCTTTCGAAGATCTCCTTCCCAGCAGAACTCATGGACTCGGTATTCGCGCAGCACACGCCGCCCCAACCGCGCGGCTTGCAAACACCGTCCTATCATCCCTTGTGGCCCGACACAAACTCCCATTCCCACCCATCAGCAAGCCCTCATGGCTCAGGGGTAGAGCGTCGCACTCGTACCTCGATTACAGTACATGCGAAGGTCCGTCGTTCAAATCGGCGTGAGGGCAGATGCGATTTTTTTGCCTGCCCTTGCCTCGCCCATGCCGAGGCTAAATTCCTGACTCCCCTATCTCAACATCTATGCTCTCATGGTATGAAGGAGAAGCATATATCGTGACGTCGATGCCGTATACGGGGTGTGTCGGTGTGATTATGATGGACACGGAACAGTTCGCACTTCGTTCATCTAGGGATATAACGTCTAGATATTCCATCCAACAGAGGCATATAGCACTGCTCCCTATCCTAAGGTGTCCACAAGTAAGGTCATAAGCATTATCCACTCCCTCTCCTTCCCAAAGCCTCATGATCGGGCCCAGCACTCATTACATCCTCCCTACACCTACTCCATAACCACCGGTCCAGGACTCCCTATCCTCCCTGCCGCACTCTCCCCAGCCGCAAATCTCTCCCTCCCCAACTCCGCCCAAGACCTAGCCGTCTTAAGCGCAACATCCCCCTTCGGCAGCTTGAGCCTAACATCCAGCACAAGCAACCCCTCCTTAAAATAATCACACTCAACCGTACGATCTAGAATCTGCAACCTCGTATCCACCGTCTCCTCCGTCAGCGCCGAGCCTCTCAACTCCGGAAACTCCTTCTTGAGGCGGTAGATCATGGCGCCGAGCGGCACGCCCGCGATCTCAAGCATGCAAACCACGCGGTCGTGCTGCGGGCCCCAGCACTCAGGGACGCGTGGCGGGGCGGTGCGCCGGCCGGGGAGGAAAGAAGAGAGACTCGTGAGGCTGTGTTGCGAGCGGGAGGGTTTTGGCGAGGTTTCGACGCGCGGGGAGGCATCGAGCCTAGGAGAAGGTGTCTGGCTATGCCTCATCGAAGCCGAGGAAGTGAAGGGGAAGCCACCCGACGTGTTTAGGAAGTCGGGTGAGGTGATTGGGGAGAGGCGCTGGTGGGCGGAGAGCTGAGGGAGGTCGGGGTTGGACCGTGTTGGGCTGGCCAGCGGGGGCTCGGGAGTGACGACACGGATGGTGGTCGGAACAGCGTCTTTGCTGGGGGAGCTACGGAACTATGGGGTATCAGGGTTGTCGAGTGGAGATACGGGAGGCCTTACGACGGGAAATTTCATGATGCTCAGAGCTTGTCTTGAGAGCTACTAGTGAGGAGTGTGTTTATAGAATTGAAACTCGTGAGCTGTCGAGGTGACTGGCGTATTTAGCGCGGCTGGTGTTGAGCCGGTAACTAACTGATGTTCGAACTCAGACGGTGAACCGAGACAGAAAGCACAATAGACTCAGGGGCGTATACCCAAAGACCCCAGGTCGAGGTCGTTCGAAGCCTGCGGAGAGAGGCGCTTATAGGTGTCAACGAGATATCCCGAGCCAGAGCAGTTGCTGCTAGGAGTCGATGTGCCAGCACGCAGCTGATGTCGAATCGGCCAGCAATCGACTGTTGAGGCCAATGGCAACGGAGGAGTTGGTGAAAGTAATCAACCGAGGCGTGTAGAAGGTAGACGAGATTTTCCGAGCTCTGAGCTGGTCAAGAAGTCGGCTCAGCTACCGAGCCGACAAAGGCTCGAAAGTGGAAGCCGATGGCAAGGAACCCACAACGAAAACACTTCGATCGATAGGAGTAGAAGCAAGCAAGACGAGGCTTGTCGGAGCAAGTGGAGAGAGCAACTTGTAATAGGTGTTTCGAGATGCGGTGAGCCCGTTGACGAGGATGTATGGGAGCCACAAAACGCCGAACCAGCGTAATCAACCACGGAAATCCAATTTGAAGGAGAGAAGATGGTCGGTAACCGGATCCCAGGTATGCAGCGTACAGTATCGAGGTGGATGTTGTGAGGGATGGTGGTTGCGAAATTTCATCGCTGAAACTCGGTCATCGTGCAGTTCTCAACTTGGGAAGGAACGGAGCACCCACCCATGTAGCCAAAGAAGTCGCGAAGCAGTCGCAGCGGGCCATCCCCGCTGTTGACTCCCCGCCGTAAGAGAGGCTCGGGAAGAGCCGCTCCTCACGTAGACCATAAACTGCAGCATCACACACCATGACAACAAATGCACCGCCGACTATGCCAAACCATGGCCATAACCATCATCATCCACTCATTTTGCCTAGAACGGTTACCTCTACGGCAGCTCCACATGCGACTCGTGTTTCAGCTCAGTAGCCCGCAAATATGGTACAATATCACAAACCCTGCTGAGCAGATCGATCCTCGATCCCGTCCACAACACCTATGTGCATACCCATTGCTTGCAACGAGAAGTCCCACACATTTTTGCTCGAAAACACAGCCAGAGTCATCGCAGCAGCCCTACTCCACCCGCCGCTATCAAAAACGAAATGCAGCAGAAGAGCGAGAGCGAACCACCATCAAACTCCGGCCATGGGTAACCGCAGCATCCCCCTTGACACGCCTACTTTGACAGACCGAGCTTCCCCAGGATCTTGCTGCCAGTCGGCTTGTCACTTTCTAATATCTTGAGGAGGCTCTGCCAGACCTGACCCGGCTCCTGGCTCGCATCGATGGGCTTCCAGATGCCGGTCTTCTGGTAGTATCCGACGACCGGCGCCGTCTGCTGGTGGTAGGTCACAAGACGCTTGGTGAGGGTAGCCTCGTTGTCGTCGGAGCGCTGGATCAGCGGCTCACCCGTAACGTCGTCAGTCATGGACTTCTGAGGGGGGTTGAAGATCTTGTGGTACGAGCGCCCGGACGCAGGATGCACCAGCCGGCCCGTGATGCGCGAAACCAGCAGTCCGTCGTCGATCTTGAGCTCGATGGCGTGCATCAGGGGCTGGCCTTGCTGCTTAAGCATCGAGTCTAACCGCTCAGCTTGGGTGACGGTGCGGGGGAAGCCATCGAGAATGAACCTGGGACGTTAGTCTCCATTCAGTGACACAATCAAGCACCCTTACCCGTTCTTGCACTCCGAGTTGTTCTTCAGCTCGTTCTCAATGATCCCAATCATGATCTCGTCGCTGACCAGCCCTCCGGCGTCCATGATCTTCTTGGCCTCCTTGCCGAGGGGAGTCTTCGCCGCTACCTGCGCGCGCAGCATGTCGCCGGTCGCCTAGATCGTATAGCATCAGTGTATGCCCAGTAGAGCCGGAGGCGGGGCCGTACCAGATGGCAAATGCAGTACTTGTCCTTGATGCGCGGCGCCTGCGTGCCCTTGCCTGCACACCCATCAGCTCGCTCCAGTCCATGCCGGCGCATACTGCGCGGCGGTTAACATCATGATTCACGTACCTGCACCGGGAGGGCCCATGAGGATCATGCGCATGGACTCCGACGGCTGCTTGTCGCCAGCTATGCGCGATTCCAGGTCCATGACGCGCGACTCAAGCTTCTTGACCAAGCTCTTGATCTCGTCGAGGATCTCATCTTTGATAGGAGCCATTGTGTAAACTAGCGTGAGATCGGATGAGAAGCTACGTTATATGGTGGTGGTTGAATTGGCGCAGGACGTGAGCGGTAAATTGCGGACAGGTAGATGGCGGGGTAGAGCTGGGATAAGAAGGGAAGGCGGGGGAGGGGGAATTGAGGGTATAAGGGCCTGTGGTCTGTGGTGGCGCCGGCGGACAGACGGACTGGAGATGGGGAGAGGCGATGGTGGTGGGGATTTTCGTAGCACGGATCTGACCTCGGGAGAGGAAGGGAAAGGGAAAGCTGGAAGGGAGAGCACGGAAGAAGGTTGAGCGACAGCCGAAGAGCGGCGCGCGTGGAGAGCAGGTGCACGGGCCTCACCACTGTTCAACTGCAATACAACCACTCCGTTCCTCCGAACTTCGCTCTCCTGATGAATTATGGCGTCCTAACCGACGCTGGAATGTTGCTCTCGCTCTACCGCAGTTATTGCACTCTACATAATGCCCTCGTTTGATGACAGTTGGCTTCAATTGCTACTCATGTCCGCTCCGGCACAGAGCCGCAGGCAAAGCTACAAAATGTCGCGTCCGTGCACCTTGCAGCTGCAATATCTTCAGAAATGCTCACTCGACCATAATGCTGCCCGAGATGGTACTGCCCAGTTGTAAAAAGGCTCCATCTACTCAAACATCACTGTAAGACGAGACAAAAAGAGTGACGAGATCACGAAGCCCCATCCCGCTCAAATCTTGAAGTCCGCAAGCACACCACGTCATAATATCTGTCAAGTCCATTTTTGGCTAGTCTGCTGCCCACACGAAAACGTGCAGCTACAGTTTCCCATCAAACCGCCCATGAATAACACTCTGAACACCATCATGACTCCGCAGTATGCAATGCGGTATCCCACCACCTCATAAGCGAGTCAAAGGCACAATGCATCAGGTCAGCCCCACGTCGGCCACACACAACCTCAGCATGCAGCGCTCCAACGCAGCATTATCAGTCACATCACATCCCGGCATCCATCTTGTATTCCTCATGCGTGCGCTTGCCCAGCACACGATCCGGCGTACTCCTCGCCGATGGAACCTTGCGCTGCGCAAGCAGTCCGCCCAGCGTACCTGACCCGTTCTGCCCATGCCCCTTAGACACCTCGGTGTAGCAGCTAGCATGATAGTACTTGTTCCCGACCTTGACCGCGTCCTTCCACACCGGTTGCTCCTCCTCCTTGTGCCACTCCACCTCAAACTTCTCTTGACAGATGGAGCAGGGCTGGTTCGCCTGCCTCACGTCTGTGGGCACAGGTACGTACTGCTCCTTCGGACCCTTGAGACGCGTACCTGCCATTCCAGCTGCGATATCGCCCGCATCACACGAGCCAGCATCTTTTTCCTCACGATAGTGAATCCATTCCTGCATTGCGTTAGCATGATCAGTATAGAGAGAGCAAAACTTACCCGCTCGTCAATGTACCAACTACGATTAATCACATTTTTCGCGTTATCAGCCACACGCGTATTCACATAAAAGTGCCGATCAAGATGTGCACCCTTAAGGCGCTTCCCTTCAGGTGTAGCCTCAAACCGCATACCGCACTGCCGACATTGATCCGGCTTGTCACCGTACAGGCGAGCGATGAGCTGCAGGCGCGGGCTAGGAGGATTAGTATCAAAGTAACGAAAAGCGGACAAAACCAACATTTTCATCGATGCAGTATCGAGTCTGAGATCCGCCGGCAGAGGGGGGCCTTTATCCATCATCGGCGGTGGGGCAGGCCGAACAGGCGCAGCAGGCATCGGGGGACCACCGGCACCAAGGAGCCCTGCCGAGCGAAGCGCATCCAGCAAAGACGAAGGCGGTGCAGGCGTACCGGATACGGAACCCGGCATGGACATCGGCGCCGCACGAAGTTGCTCCATCAGCGAAGCCGGCGGAAGTGCGGGCGGCGGAGGAACCGGTGGTGCCCGGCTCGGAAGGACGGGAGCGGGCTGCGGCGGCTGCGCAATCGGCGCGAGAAGTGACATGATCTGCGCAACGTTGATCGGGGGCAGGTTCGGCTGCGCAGCAGGGGCAGGCTGGAACGCGGGCATGGCCGGCATAGGCGAGTGGTTGTACTGCAGCGCGGGCGGCATCACAGGTGCGGGTGGCGGAGCTTGCGGTGGCGGGTGAGTATTCACGGCTTGCAAACCATTGGCAAGACTGCGCAGGACGCCTTCTGCACCTTCGATGGCTTGCGGTGTGAGGTTACCATGCTCAACGGCACGCTTGAGGTCTATAAGATTCTTCAGTAGCGCGAGCTTGTTCTGGTCGTGCGGGTTCTGTTGAGTGTAAATCTTCGTCGCCTCGATCAACCGCACAATCTCCGTCTTCAGCCCATCGACACGCCGCTGGTGGGAAAAGTCATCCGTCTGCTCCGGGCGGCCGGCATACTGGACGGGAGTGCCGCCGCGCGAGTACGGCTGGTTGAGGGTCAAGGTGCCCTGGCGCACAGGCGAAGGGAGTGCTGAAAGCGACCCCAGATGTTGATTAAGATTGTTGGGGGTAGACGTCCGTGGGTGGGCTTCACTTGGGTGATCCTTCCACTGCGACTGAAATGAATGGCCGGCCATCGGAGGGGTGGGATTCTCTCTAGGCGGGACGGACTGCGGACCGCGAGATGGAATCCGGCCCCTCTCTAATTGCAGGCGCGCCTGTTCCTGCTCCTGCTTCGCCTTCAAGGCCACAGACCGGAACTTTATGAGCGCCGCGTCGATAGGCCGCGTTACATCGACGGGGAACACTGGACGCGGGTCACGCGACTCCGGAACCGGCTGCTTCCAACTCTTGAAAAGTTCCTCCATGTACTTGCGCGTGTGCGGGTCGACAACGGTGAAAGCGGCAAAGAACATATCGAAGAGATTCCTGCTGAGGTAGACAGTGTACGGCGTTCCGACATGCTTCACCAGAGAGTCGAGAAGGTAGAGGGCCGGCAGCTTGAACTCTGGCCGTGTCTATACAGTATTAGCAAATGTCAAAGGATCATCAGGAACCCACATTTCTGATGTGATTCTCCAGCTCCTGACTGATGGCCTGCGCATGCTCGGTGCTCTCCTTGGCTATCACCGTTAGGTTGTCTATCTCATACTGACTGCGGCTCTTCAGATCCTCGAGGGCTTCTCTAAACGCCAGAGCCACCTCCGGCACGTCATCGGCATGTTGCAGGTCAGACATTATGGGCAGTCGAAGTGATGCGCAATGTCAGGGGGGAGCGGCGTAGATTTGCAGGATATGCCACTTGCGTGGAACGCGAAAGTGGCTAGTGAATGACCGCGCCGAGGCGCAGAAGATGTATATCCCCTCGTCAAGACAGAAAGCAAAACTGACGTTTGTTGCTAGCTATGTGATGAGGAAAGCGCTGTTTTCGAGAGAGAAACAGAAAAGCAGCGGAGGCCTTGGACCCGCCAGTCAACACTACCACCTCAGGCCGCCGCCGTTTACAACCCTTCAACTACCTGTCACTTGTGACCATAATATACCTGGCTGGCTGATGGTAAAGAAGCGTGGGCTGGTGGAGAGCGTTGCACAATGGAGCCCGGATGGTGCGGCTTTCGAGTGAGACGTGGGATGTAGAAAGGGAGGTGTCGGCGTTCAAACGTTGTGTATGTTTTGAAGGAATACCGAGTAATCTGAAGGCGGCGATGAGGTGCGAATTAAAAGCGTTGTTGTAGAGTGCTGGGGAGTCTTCGTCGCGTTGTTGAGGTGAAAGGCGGCGAGGAGGTGTCGGCACAGGTCTTGGTCAAGTGGAGGAGGCTCGGTGGGCAAGCGGCAGTGCCAAGACATAAGTGGCTGCATCCGCTCGGAGGCCACGGCGCCTTTGTTCCGAAGGTCATTACGTCGTGTCCCTTGCATTCATCCATCTGGATCCGTCGACCCCAGTTCGCCCCCAGGTCACTCCTGCAGATGTCAGGTCACCAGCTCTAGTTCCATATATGGGGGCAATATACACGCGCAACACCCTGTGAATGAAAGATAAACGAACAAGCATTTCACCATCTACTGACCTTCATCCACAAGATCTTCCATCACCTTCGAAGAATTCCAACTCACAACAACCCTCAGGCTCCCGTTAACTGTACCGCACTCTTGCAACCATGAAGTTCTTCGGCTCTTTCATCGTCCTGCTCTTTGCCCTCATCACTGGAGCCGCCGCACAGCTCCAGGCCTACATCGTTTCGTTCCCCAAAGACACGCCTGACTCCGTGGTCAAGGACGCGAAGCAGGCCATCTTGGACGCTGGAGGCAAGATCACTCATGAATACACCATCATCAAGTAAGCGCTGCGTCATGACAGGCAACCCATCCCCTACGTCAACGGGGTATTAACGAAAAATAGGGGCTTTGCAGCACAGGCACCAGCTAGTGCGATGAGTACTGTCAGTATCCAGAGCTCACAGTACCACCCGACCATCGAAGTGGACGGTGTTGCTTCCATCAACGTGCAGACTTAAAGCATTCCTCTCACACAATTTGGGGCGCGCCTGGAGGGTTACTGTCCTTCGGCATGTGGTACGAGTCGACGGTTGACGTACGGCATGAGAATCACTAGAAGTCACGGCCTCATTTCTTCGCACGTCTTTAAGACGTTTGTCTACATTCTACGGAAATTCTTCACGCTGGTCGCAAAATTTGAGTCGATAAACTCGCAACCTGTATCAATAGAGGGAAATCGTACTACAGTCTTGTCTATCCTACAACGCCATTCATGAAACGAGTCAAGCTCAGAGCGTGTGCTCAAGCGCAAGAACCTTCAGACGTCAGCACTTGAATCATGTGTGGGTAAGGGCGCATACTATTGCGGTCCGCGTCGGGATGTAGACCTGCAGGAAGTTCTTCCTGCCATTCCAACCAAATGCCGTCGTAAAGAATCTCGTTGACTCGTCGATATCACCATGCCCGCCGAAGTTCTTGTTGTCAGTGCTAAGCACGATACGATACGTGCCCGCATCCTCGACTCCAACGCGGTAGTCAGTGTAGCTCTGGCTGGGATGGAAGTTGAAGATCCACAGCAGGCCAGCGCGCTCGAAAACGATGACCTTGTCGCCCTCATGCTTCAGGCTGACGTATGCCTTCGGGGAATGCAGCCAGCCATACTTCGCCTCCTTCGCCTGCATGCTGCCGTCAAAATTGGCCAGGAACTTATAGCGCAGCAGCTCGTCGTCGACGAGGTTGAACTGGCGCCGCGCGTAGTGGAAGCTGTTCCCGTTGCCCTCACGCGGAAAGTCGAGCCACTCGGGGTGACCAAACTCGTTGCCCTCGAAGTTTAGGTAGCCCTCGCCTCCAAGGCCGTGTGTGATGAGCCGTATCATCTTGTGGAGTGACAGGCCGCGGTTGATGACAGGCGTCATTTCAGATAGGACGGACATGTGGGTATAGAGCTCAGCGTCGCACAGCCACATCATCAGTGTCTTGTCGCCGACGAGCGCCTGATCGTGGGACTCCGCGTAAGCAATCGTCTTTTCTCCGTCGCGGCGGTTCTCCAGCGTGAAGCAGAGCTGCCCCATGTCCCAGTCAATGTCCTGCTTCTCCTTCAGCCATTTGATGTACAGGTCAGGGATCGCCATGGCGAGGCGGTAATCGAAGCCGACGCCTCCGAGGCTGAGCGCGACGCAAAGAGCCGGCATCCCAGAAACATCCTCTGCAACGGTGATGACCCTAGGGTAGAGGTTGTGGAGCAGCTGATTGGCAATCATCAGGTAGACGACGCCCTCTTCGTCGACATTCGGGCCAAAGTACTCGTGGTACCCACCGGAGAAGCCAGTTCCGATGCCATGGTGCGTGTACATCATGCTGGTGACGCCATCGAACCTGAAGCCATCGAACTGGTACTCCTCCATCCAGAAGCGCAAGTTGCTGAGAAGGAAGCGGAGCACCTCATGGTTCCCGTAGTTGAAAAGCCGGCTGTCCCACAACTCGTGTCGACCTTTAACTCCCTCATGGAAGTATTGGTGGTCGCTACCATCAAACTCGTTCAGCCCGTCAAGCACGTTCTTCGACGCGTGGCTGTGTACCACGTCCAGCAGTACGGTAAGACCGAGGCTGTGGGCGGTGTCAATCAACTCCTTCAGGTCGTCGGGGAGGCCGTAGCGACTGCTCGCTGCGAAGAAGTTGTTCACCTGGTACCCGAAGCTGGCATAGTACGCATGCTCCATGATGGCCATTAGCTGGATCGCGTTATACCCGAGCTTCTGGATGCGCGGCAAGACATTGCGAGTAAACTCCTTGTACGTCGCGACACGCCCCTCGGGCGAGGAGATGCCCACGTGTGCTTCGTATATCCGGAGGCTCGCCGGCTTGGGAGGCGGCGTATGCTTGAAGACATACCGCTCGTTCTGTGGCGGGTTCCAAAACCGGGCGTCGTATACCGGTGATACAGAGAGGTCTTGCGTGACGCGCTTAATCCAGGCCGGAAGCTTTTCTTGCCGATGACCGGAGTTGGGGGTTACCAACGAAATCTGCTGAACTTAGACTAATTCGAGACTGCCACAAGATACTAACCTTAATCTTGGAATCGTGCGGGATTGCACACTGGCCATTGACAGCTGGCACGGTGATTTCAAAAACGCCATAGTTGTCTTTTTTCATCTGATGCGAGTTGCGGTTCCAGCCATCTACGCGCATCAGCATTTGCGATTTCGTTTGGTCTGGTCCTACTGAAGTCTCCAATCAAATATGCCCTCAAGGCATTCGGCGCCCACTCTCGATATACAACGTCATTGTTCGGGAGGACGATGAAGCCAAACTTCTCGTAGCCCTGCGGGTATTAGCATGTGATTGCAGACCCTGAACTCTCGAAAACTGACTCTGCTGAACTTCTCCAGACCACCCTCAGTCTCGTCTATTGTCTTGATCCACTTCTGAGCAAGGCTGAACCGGTGCCGCAGGGCGTCCTTGAAGGGCGAAAGCCACGGGTCGAGCTGACAGACGCCTTGTACATGACTGATGTGAGCAGCTGGTCGAGGGGCAGCACGGAAGGGAAGTAGCTTACCGGTACCGTCGTTTGGCACAGAACCAGCTGTGTCACCGAGCACAGAGTTATGTGAGGCGTTGTTGAGCTCCATGGTGAAGTTTTTGCTTGGAGATAGTAGGGATGATGTGAGGAGATACTTTCAGAGCAGGATTGCGGGATGCGGGAGCTATCAGAAGCAGACTATCCAGCTGAGAGCGGACCCTGGTTTAATGTTTACCACGAGATTTGGGAGGGTTCCCACTGGAATGAGGGAGGAGCGCTTCAAACAAATACTTTGCGACTGAAAGTGACGATATTCAGGTTTGCACAGGCGTTATCTCTCCCAATCTCAATGGGCAAACTTTCTTCGCATCTTCGCCCCCCTCAACGCTTTCAACACCCAACGGCGCCAGCTCCTGCAGCACAAACGTCACAATCAACGCCGCCCCACCCTAATCAGCATTAGCTGCCGTGGTACCCTGGCCATTGCCAAGTGCGCCCCCGCTTGTACCCACCGAGCCCGAACCAGACTTCGGATACATCGCCGAGAGAGCAGCTGTGAGCCTGTGAGCTGCCCACCAGCGCTCCCCTCACCCCTAGCAGATCCTCCGCATTCCGCATGCCCGCCTAGTGAGGCTCTCATCCTCCGCGCGTGTTCAGGTACGGGGAGGCAGCATTGCGAATTTCGCTGGCTTACGAGCACCGCAGTGTATCGACGTTTCGTTTGCGGTAGCTCGGTCCGTTCCATCAAACCCCCGCATTGCCGTCGTGTGAATGCGGCCGCGGGTCAACGGCCGGCGGTCTGCGACAACTTCAGCCTAGTCGCGCGCATACGAGAATACCTGTCATGATGCTGTCCACAAAGCAAATGGCTCCCTTCCGGAGAGCTTTGTCCTTTCGTGCTTCGAGACCTGCTGCCTTGTGTCACATACCCGTACCCGTACCCAAGGGCGTGCCGATGAATATCGCGCGTCGCCTGTCCGCCATCAATCGCACAGATTTCGACCATAGACCTTTTACGGGAATATACGAGACCGGCCAGCCGGTCAATGGGCCTTTAGGCGCCACCAGCAGCGTGGGTGTCCCGCGCATTACGCCTAAAATGCTCAAAGACCACCTGGACCGCTTCGTTGTCGGACAAGACAGGGCCAAGAAGGTCCTGAGTACTGCTGTCTACAATCACTATCAACGCATCCAGGAGCTCGAGCGCCAGAGGCAGGAGCAAGAATCGCTACGGCTGCAGGCCGCGAGGCGGGAAATGAGCCACCGCCATCCGATAGAAGGTGAGTCTAGTTCGCATGTACCATACTACGGTGGATTGATACTCACAGCATCTAGGAGAATTCCCCGGACAGCAGACTACGGTCACGTACTACCCTCCTGGCTCACAAGCACCTGCGCCTGCGCCTGCGCCTGCGCCTGCGCCACCGCCTTCGAACACACTCGACGACGATACGCCGCTCACAATCGACAAGACGAACATCCTATTGCTAGGTCCGTCTGGTGTTGGCAAGACCCTCATGGTCAAGACGCTCTCGCGAGTTCTCGACGTCCCCTTCAGCATATCCGACTGCACCCCGCTCACAGCATCGGGATACGTGGGAGAAGATGTCGAAGTCGTGGTCCAACGACTGCTCGTTGCGGCAAACTATGATGTGGAGCGCGCAGAGCATGGCATCATCTGCTTGGATGAAATTGATAAACTTGCCTCGGCGAAGGTTTCAAGCGGCAAAGATGTCGGTGGAGAGAGCGTCCAACAGTCGCTGCTCAAGATCGTAGAGGGCACTACTGTGCAAGTGCCAGGAAGGCCACCCGATCGCAGCACGCCTAACCGACCCCATACGCCCACCAGTTGGCCACCATCAAGTCCTCTCAGCGCCAGTGGTGTAAGTTCGCAGCAAGGTACCGCGAGCAAGGGGGAGACGTTTCATGTCCGAACGGACAACATCTTGTTCATATGCACAGGGGCATTTATCGGCCTGAACAAGATTGTCCTCGAGCGAGCATCTAAGGGCAGCATCGGCTTTGGGGCGAGTGTCCGAGCTGTCCCAAATACTTCATCACACAGTACCACTGTTAAAGGGGCTGCGCTGCTGTTCAAGAAACATCTGCCATATTTTGTGCCAGCAGCAGCATCTTCAGAAACAGAGTTCAATACCCTGGATCTGGTTGAACCATCAGACTTGCAGAAATTCGGCATGATTCCGGAGCTTATGGGGAGGATTCAGGTCCATTGCGCTCTCTCGTCTCTCGATGAGGATGCATTGGTAAGAGTCCTCACCGAGCCGCGCAATGCCCTCTTGCGTCAGTACGAACAGCTCTTCCATCTCAGCGGCCTGGAGCTGCGCTTCACTCCCGCCGCGATGCGAGAAGTGGCGAAGTCAGCCATGGACATGGGCACTGGTGCTCGTGGTCTGCGCACGATCATGGAAAAGCTGCTGGGAGAGACCATGTTCGAAGTGCCTGGTAAGCCAAGTGATCCGCAAGTCCGCAAGTCCGTACTCCTAACCGCTGATCAGGCTCGTCGATAAAACACGTCCTGGTCAACAAGGCCGTGGCTCAACGGAAAATTGCGCCGATGTATTTCACACGCGCGCAGATTGCCGAGTTTCGTTCAATGCTTCAGGTGGATGACGGCGATGGAGAAAGTCCTGGTGAGCAAGAAGTAGCTGCGAGTGCACATGTTGAAGAATACGGAACTCGAAGAAGCGCAGCTGGCTGATCGGCTTGATTTAGGGAACTAAAATTCCGCTTGCAGCGTTAAAGCGGGGAATGCATTCGGGCGAGATATTTGCATGTACAATGTCGCTTCGGTATACATAGTCCGTGTACGGATGTACAGCACACATTTTGCGGGCCGGATGGAAACGGGAGCCAAAATTTGCGCGGTCTTATCACGTGATGTTTTGACATTGTAGATAAACTCTCGCAAAATCGAGCGGCAAGTGACCAATTGAGTGGAGGACGCATTGAAGTGCACGTTCGAATATTTTCACGCAATTTCAATTGCGATTGCGGGCGTTGCTGGGGATCTGCTCCGCTCTGCTGGGTGTTGCTGTGTCCCACACTTGTCGCACGGAGCATTTGCCAAGGCCCTTTCCGAGCCGGGCCTTTGCCGACGACGAAAGCTCAACTCCTCCAAGCTCTGTCCTCAATTCTCTCCACCAGTCTCCTCCACCCCTTCACGTACCTCCACCGCACATTTCACGATGCTCAAGAGGTTTGTACCGCGCAATTGAAGATGCAATTGAATGGCAATGGATGCTAACTTACGGATTTGCAGCGGCGTCGCCCGCTCTTTGCGAGCGTTCTCCCGGCAGGGCCAGCCCCTCCGCCCTCGCGCGTTCCAGCCCATCTCGAAAAGTTTCGCTCCGGCGATTGCCTCGCGCTTTGCGAGCACAGCGGGTGCAAAGGATGGCCGAATTCATCAGGTCATCGGTGCCGTCGTTGACGGTATGTGTGACTCTGCAAACTTTTCATCTCCTCCGCACGGGCGAAAAATCTCGATAGCACATCGCCAGCCACCTCAGTCGCGGCGGATCTTGGTCGACCCGCATGCTGACGACGTGAACAGTGAAGTTCGATACCGAGACTCTGCCGCCCATTCTCAATGCCCTTACTACCGACAACCAGGGCAACAAGCTCGTCCTGGAGGTTGCTGTAAGTTCGGACACATATTCTAGGAAGCGCAGCAGCTCATTCACTCGCAGCAACATCTGGGCCAGAACGTCGTGCGTTGCATTGCCATGGACGGTAAGATTTTATGCCTCATACTGCCAACTTGAAACTGACCAATGACAAGGTACCGAGGGTCTTGTCCGCGGCGCTATCGCGACTGACACCGGCAACCCCATCATGATTCCCGTCGGTCCTGCGACTCTCGGTCGTATCATGAACGTCACTGGTGACCCCATTGACGAGCGTGGTCCGATCAAGACGGACAAGCGCCGCTCCATCCACGCGGACGCCCCCGAGTTCATTGAGCAGTCCACCACTGCTGAGGTCCTCATCACTGGTATCAAGGTCGTCGATCTGCTTGCCCCGTACGCTCGTGGTGGTAAGATTGGTCTCTTCGGAGGTGCTGGTGTCGGCAAGACTGTGTTCATCCAGGAGCTGATTGTAAGATGCTCCCAAAGGGCCACGACGCAGCTAACAGTAGCAGAACAACATCGCCAAGGCTCATGGTGGTTTCTCCGTCTTCACTGGTGTCGGTGAGCGTACCCGTGAGGGTAACGATCTGTACCACGAGATGCAGGAGACTTCCGTCATCCAGCTGGATGGCGAGTCCAAGGTCGCGTTGGTCTTCGGTCAGATGAACGAGCCCCCCGGTGCCCGTGCCCGTGTCGCTCTGACTGGTCTGACCGTTGCTGAGTACTTCCGTGACGAGGAAGGCCAGGATGGTGAGTTTCATTGATGCGTCTGATGCAAAGGAAGAAACTGACGCTCTCAGTGCTGCTCTTCATCGACAACATTTTCCGCTTCACTCAGGCCGGTTCTGAGGTGTCTGCCCTGCTCGGTCGTATCCCCTCTGCCGTAGGCTACCAGCCCACGCTCGCCGTCGACATGGGTCTCATGCAGGAGCGTATCACCACCACCCAAAAGGGTTCCATCACCTCAGTGCAGGCCGTCTACGTGCCCGCTGACGATTTGACTGATCCCGCCCCCGCTACCACCTTCGCCCATCTTGACGCCACCACTGTGCTGTCTCGTGGTATCTCCGAGTTGGGTATCTACCCGGCTGTCGATCCCCTTGACTCCAAGTCGCGCATGTTGGACCCGCGTATCGTCGGCGAGGACCACTATGCCACGGCCACCCGCGTACAGCAGATGCTCCAGGAGTACAAGTCGCTCCAGGACATCATTGCCATTCTCGGCATGGACGAGTTGTCGGAGGCCGACAAGCTGACCGTCGAGCGCGCCCGTAAGCTGCAGCGTTTCCTGAGCCAGCCGTTCACCGTCGCCCATGTCTTCACTGGTATCGAGGGTGCGCTGGTTGACCTGAAGGACACCATCCGGTCGTTCAAGGCCATCATCAATGGCGAGGCTGATGACCTGCCTGAGGGTATGTTTTTCTATCTCCCATTCAATTCCGCGTGCTCACAGCTCCAGGTGCTTTCTACATGGTCGGCGACATCGATTCGGCGCGCGCCAAGGGTGAGAAGATTCTGGCTGAGTTGGAGGGCCAATAGTTGAAAAGCGTTCGGGCATGTCTCCTCCCTCACCGATAAGGTGTTAGAGTTTCTGTGTATAGAAGAAAACTGGAGGGAACATGCAAGGGCTTTTCATTATTGTTTCTTCGGCGAAATATGTAATCTAGGCAGTTGTGTTACAATGCTCTCCGTCTGTAGCGTGAATCCAAGTGCTTTCTGATCAATTGTCGTGTGCGAGTGGTGTGATTCAGCACCGCCCCGTCCAGCCTGCGTGCTACCGCAGCAATAGCGAGGGCTGATAAGCAATTGTATATCGTCACACGAGCCACCCTGGGCTTACAGGTCAATGTGATTATCTACTTCATTCTGCTCGCTATGCTTGCTTTGCCATTACGAAGAAAAAAGAAGACTCCAAGAAGCAGTTCGCCAGCGAACACCACTACTCCGTCCCGATGCTCTATGTCCTCTTCACCAACTTCCTGCGTCTCCGCTCCTCCCACCTTGCCCACCCGGCATCCACTAGATCTTCCGTAACCACCAAATCCCTAACCCTCAACCCACGCGACACCCTGGTCTCAAGCGCCCACTCCACCCACCCCTCGCGCCGCAACCACTCCGTCACCACAAACCAACCAACCGCACACACGGCCCCCGCCGCACAGCCGACCAGCACCTGCCGCGGCGTGTGGTAGTTGAGGTATATACGGCTCTGCGCAACAGCCGCGGCGCTTCCAAGCGCGAGGACCGATACGCCCAGGCGTTCGGGCAGCAAGAGCGGAGTGTGCGTCTGCGAGGGGTGGGGCGTGTGTCGCCCGAGGAGGAAGAGGGTTAGGTATATGCTGAAGAAGGCGACGAATTGTGCGTGGGATGAGGGCATGCCGTAGCCTTTGCCGTGCATTTCTGACGTAGTTAGCTCGGGTCAGGGGAAGTGCGCGGGAACGGCGTGGGGTGTAGGGAGAAGGGACGTACGACTTGGTCGCTCTTCCTTGATATACCGCTTCAGCACCCAATTTACTGCCTCGCACCCCATTTGCCCCGCGAACATGAGGAGTACTTCTGCCTCACGCGAGCTCCATACCAGGGTTGCGTATGCTACACACAGGCCTTGTGGTACTAGGGCGAGAAAGGCGCATAGGTAGGAGAGTCTGTCTGTTGGATCCTGAACGGTTAGTTCTAGCTGCAGGATGCATTGTGGTGACTGGACTCACATAGTGGACGTGGGTGAGGGAGAGCGAGGCTAGAGGCGCGGTCGACATAGTGACTGGTGGAGAGTCGGGGCTGCCGGCATCGGTGAGGCGATGTCACAAAGTTGGACGGGGATGCGGTATCCCCTCCCGGCAGGTGGTATGGAAGTGTGGCGTGTGGCGGTGCAGCAGGATTTAAATTTAATTGGATGGTGGGGCTGTGACTTGAGGACCGACAACCATTTGTGATATGCGCTCATGACGAACACTTCCACATCTTCCATATAAATTCTCTGTTTACCTGTCTCTTCTTTACAATCTGCTTCTACGACCCTACCATCGTCTGTCTTATCACGATATTCGGAGCTACTTTCGGCCTCGGAATTTAAGCGTCGCCGCGCTCTTTTTACCAGTGTCGTTCCGGATCACATCTATACCATCTGTTCAAAGGGTAATTTGCCACACGCAAACATCATGGCCGACGACGAGCGGGCTGAAGAGCTCGAGACCATCGTTGCAATTTACCCAGAACTGCAAATCGACGAGAAGGACCAGTTTCGATTTTTCCTCGATATTGCAGTGTCGCCTATCAACCCCGCCACAATCTCCTATCCCGGGTCATCTGGGACGGATCTAGATGATGAGAATGATCGTGCAAGTGCAATCCTGCACCATCTCCCACCGATCAAAGTTGACATGACGCTGCCAGAAGGATACCCGGAGTCAAATCCACCCACGGTCAAGCTGTCCGATCCCAGTGCCTGGATCCCGGCCAGCAAGCTTAAGGAACTGGAAGAACTCGCGACAGCACTTTGGGAAGACTATGGTCATTCCATGATCATCTTCACATATCTGGACAGTCTGCAACAAGGCGCAGAAACCGCTTTCGACGTTCCCACCACCCCAACCTGGGCCCTCCCAACCCACGATCTCGGCATCACCCTTATCGCCTTCAACGCTTCCAGTGCCCAGCGCATCTTCGACGGTGAAACGCACGACTGCGGCATTTGCCTGGAACCGAAACCCGGACGTTTGAGTCATCGCTTCAACGGCTGCGGGCACGTCTTCTGCCGCGCCTGCCTGAAGGATTTCTATGGAGATGCCATCACCAAAGGCGAGGTCGCTAATGTGCTCTGCCCGGACTCCACATGCGGTCTGCGGAAGATCGGTCCGAAACGCACACGCCGCACGAAGCGCACGATTGATCCCGCCGAGCTGCTAGCCATTGGACTGGACCGCGAGGCTGTGCAGCGGTACGTAGACCTCAAGCGCAAGCGCAAGCTGGAGGCCGACAAGAACATGGTGTATTGTCCGCGCGAGTGGTGCCAGGCGCCTATAAAATCGGCCAAGTATCCCCCACAGCCGATCCTGGAGGATATCAGCTACGCCTCGGATACAGGCGATGAGGGCGAGGCTGAACCTCTGGCTGAAGCTCCGGTTCAACCCGCTCCTGTCCCCGCGGAACCCGCAACAACGACTACAGCGAAGGAGCCGCCCAAGCCGAACAAAGCCCCCGACGACCGCCTCGCCATCTGCTCCAAATGCCAACTCGCCTTCTGCCGCGTCTGCAAAGCCTCCTGGCACGGCGAATACCTCTACTGCCTCCCGCGCTCTGCCGCCGAGCTCAGCGCCGAAGACAAAGCCTCCTACGACTTCGTCCTGCTGCACACCTCCCCGTGCCCTACCTGCAGCGTCCCGGCTCAAAAGACATACGGCTGCAACCACATGATATGCCCTCAGTGCGAAACGCATTTCTGCTACCTGTGCAGCATGTGGCTCGACCCTGGCGATCCGTATAAGCACTTTAGTAGGGAGGATTTGCCCTGTCAGGGACATCTTTGGGATGCAGAGGATGGGAATGAGGAGGGGGCGCAGTTTAATGGGCCCCGCGCGTTTGAGGCCATGGCCATGGCGATTGCGGAGGCGGAGGCGGAGCTTGATGCGCAGGTTGGGCCGGGGGTGGAGTCGTGATGATTGACGCGGGGAGGGGGGTGTTAAGCACCGGGATATTGAGGGAAGACATGTATGTGCGACTGTATGCGGTATGTGGCCGATATGGCGGGCAAATGATATATTTCGGCAAGGTGTTAGGCGCGCAATTCTGAGAATCCTAAGCGAGCGGCTACGGCTATGCTTTTTTCTTCAAGGTATTGGTATAAGTGCGTGCTCTTCGCAAAGTGATATTGCCTCATTTGGCGCACGTTTATGTGGTTGTATGTGAATCCGCGCCGCATGTCGGTTTCCCATGAACCCATGGCCTGCGGACCGGGGTTGATAGTCCCGATCCTCCCGCAATCCTGCCGAATGTGATCCTGGATCGGTGGCCAGGGTTCGAATCCTATTGGGACTTCAACTTCGAACTAATGGACGGCGCAGTATCTCCGGATTATAATTCCTGAGATCTGGGTTGCGGAGATTGGCGGCGCGATTAACGGGCTGAGGTGATTGGTGGGGGGAATGGTTTGGACGCGCGGATGTGGACATCGTATGGCCTCTCTGTGAGGGAGGCGCTGATGGATGCGTGATTTACGAAAAGGCTTGATATTCTTGAAGGTTGAAGTCTGCATGTAGCTGGTTCGGATGTTCACGAGTCAGGACATACCGAGCGCGCATGGCGAACGAATCCGATCCTAGCAACACACTCACGAAGTCGTTGTTGAAACATGGACGATATTAGTGATCAGAGCCGTCATTTGCGGAGGCGGATCTACCCGCAAGGCTGAAGTGCGTGCTTCTTGCGCTCTTGCTGCATCGTCGATCTTTGCTGAATATGGGATTTGCCGCAGGCGTTATGGGCGGGATGGAACGATCTGGACTGCGGATACTGCGAGTCTGAGAGTCTTTGTGGACATGCAGATGCTGTGCGGCGCGGGAGCGGGTACCCGTACGTGCAGCGGGGCGGGGAAAGATGTTGTGCGACGGGGGGAGTTCGTGGGAAGAACGTGCTTTCATTCATTGATGGATTGATTGATTGACGATTATGATTATGGAATGGAATGGATAATGATGGTATCAGCCTTTTCCCCCGCGAACTTTGACCCTCAATATGCCAACGACCTGCGAATACCCCTCTCTACGCGAACTTCGGCGCCTGGCAGTACAGGGCCGCGACCAACGGCTGTACAGTCACCATTAGCATCTCTCTACTGCTCATACTGAGCGCAACTCACCACACCAGCAACCTGGCAGCACATAACACTGCCCGGACATGTCGGCGCCGACGGATCCGCTGCCGTAGCTTCTCAGTCAGCACGTGCTCCTCTCAACAACGAACCTCACTTACGCAGCAAGCAGTTCACATCATTCGGGTTCAGCGGGAAGCCGGTTAGATGCGCGAGCGAGATAATGGGCGGCAGGTCGCCCGCGAATGTCGCTTGGCAGCAGTACGGCGTTCCGCCGTTGACTCCGCAGTCGTAGGTTGCGCGCTCTTCGAGGGAACGCGTTTCGAGAGAGGAGAAGGATTCGGGTGTGCGGGCGATTTCGGTGAGTGGTTGGGGGGCCGCGAAGGCGAGGATGGGGAGGGCGAGGAGTGTTGCGAAGCGCATTTTGGCGGCGGTATGGGGATGTTGGTCTGGATACTGGGCAAGAATGAATGACGTGGGAGAGATGGAGATAGCGAGGGACTGATATCACAGAATCACGGCGGGCGCGGCTTCGGGGAGGACATGTTAAACGATGATCGTTCGGTTACACAGGCAAGCCACGCTTTGCAGCATCCCCATTGTCTGTTGAAGGCGTGTCGGAGGGCGTGCTGAGCGTGCTGAGTTCCCTACGGGACATTTTTACTGCAATCCGACGGTTTTTGTTAGTGCTTACTGTAATCACGCCAAAACCCCCACGCAATCATGTAATTTCCACACTGCAATCCAAACCTAACCGTCATCTGACACTTTTTACGTAGGGATTACTGCAATCCCGCCCGTTTTCTACTGCAATCATGAATATACAACAATGCGCATCAAAAACTTGTGTAATCAGTAACTTTTTCTACTGCAACTACGCAATCATCTCACAGCGCGCGTCTGAAGCTGTTTGTTGTTTACATGCCTAGCCACACCAAGGTGTGGCTCGGCATACCAAAATAACTCGTTGCCGCTATGCACGCCAAATTAACCAAAAATCCCGGCAACCACTTTTTCTCCTCGGAACGCGAAAGTTGATAAATTTCTTCTCTCTCTCGTCTCGTCTCTCTCGTCTCTCTCGTCTCTCTCGTCTCTCTCGTCTCTCTTGTCTCGTCCCGTCTCATCTCGTCTCTCTTGTCTCGTCTCGTCTCGTCTCGTCTCGTCTCGTCTCTCTTGTCTCGTCTCGCCTCTCGTCGCGTCTCCGGTAAGTCTCCTATCCCTTATCCTATCTACTCACGCGAGCCCATGCTAATACGGTTACAGAAAGCGTATAGGGACGCGGATTACTGCATTTGAGCAACTTTTGAACTGCAATTGCGCATGTTTTGAGTGCAACTTTCGGGAGTTACTAGAAAAACAGGTAGACGTTTGTTACATCGACAGGCGGGCTGTGATCAGCTAATGACACGCAAGGAAGTCAAGACTTTTGAGCCAATCGCAAGGTTGTCGCATCAGCCACGCCTCATCAAAATTTGGTGCCAAAAGAATCATCCAAAAAGCACCAAGATTGATGTCAAAAGATGCAGCTCATCAAGGCAAGTCGATTTTCATTAAGAACGAGTGTTTTTGATTACTCTTGAGGCGTGCATCGCGTTTTGAAGTTTGGCGTGGCTGCACGTGCGGCTCGTGTGGCTGTATTGGCGCCAAGGCTATCCGCACGTCACAAGCCAGCTGCTTGGCGCCGAGGTCTGAGTTGCTGCATCCAGTTAAAGTTAGGGTTAGTTTAGTACGTTAAGGCTAAATTAGGGTTGGCATTAGCTGATTAGGGTTAGGATGATGATTATATCCCTGCGCGTGGCTTTAGCGTGGCTGTGGCGTGCAGGGAAATCTTGGCGCTCTTACCCCACCAAAATCTGAGGTCAAAACTTCAACACGGGATGCACGCACCAAACCTTAATACAAAATTGCGATAATTTGGCTATCGCATCGTCCTGATGAGTCACATCTTTTGACATTGGTCTCGGCGCCTTTCGAATAACTCTTTTGATGACTTTTTGATGGGAGTAGACTTTCTGATTGCCTTTGCGTTTTTGACGTTAACGTGCGTTTCTATCGCGTGATTGGCTGATCTGCGGGCTGTTGATGTAATAAACGTTGACCTGTTTTTCTAGTAGGTCCCCAACTTTCGAACTGCAATCGTGCAAATTTTGAACTGCAATCGGGCATGTTTTGAGCTGCAATACGTGATATACGAGCGTCCGTATTGCAGTTGAAAAAAGGCAGTTCTAAGTGAAGGATATGACACATACAACACAGCGTCTGTATTGCAGTTTAAAATTTCCCGAATTACAGTAAAAATGTACCGTAGGGGTTACGCCCGTGTGTTCTGCGATGTCTCTGACGTCGTCAGCCAATGCGAGGATGGCGTCGCGAACGAGGCTGACTTGTGCAACTCGAAAAGGGGGATGCCGGGGTCGTGCTTTTTGATATGCTTGCCAAGTTTCAGCACGGATCCGATGCCGGCCAGGGGCTGGGACAAGCCCTTTTGCATGGCTTTTGACTACGCTAGACTTCGCACTCAAAATAAACATGCTCCACCACCATCGCCAACAAGCTCCCCGTCGTTTTACCTCTTCTCCGCATTGCCTATCTGAGGGGTACATACATCGTACTGGGATATGTTGCAGAGGTGTCTGTATTGGAGTACGGGAGGAACGCCGTTTGGTCGGCAGAAGTGATTATGTGAGAGTTCCAATAAATACCTTCCTCTTTCGTGTATCCACGGTCTGATGTCATTGATTTATGCTCTTTCGCTACTGCACACTGCGAGCACTACCGGGCGCTATCCATCTCATCACCCCTAAACAACGGCATGCCGCAATGCGAAAGTTTAATATCCAGATCCTCACAACGCCGTCATCTCTCTGCCGCCTCCAACTGGCTGGTGCCCTTCAAACCTGGCAAGCCGATTGGTCACCCGCTACCGTGTATCTCAATCCGTAGCAGACAATGCCGATCTCCCCGATGGTGTCCAAGCCACGGCGTGCCAGACACGAACCTGCCCAGACCCCAGCAACGCAGCCGATAGGCCCGGACGCCCTCCGCGAGGCGACGGCATCTCTGTGCTGCTTCTGCAGAATCGCGTCTTGTCTCCACCAGCCCTCCGTGTCGCCAACTCCTGCCCGCCGGGCTTCAATTGACAAAGATCAGCATTGTGGGACTGCATAAGCCATTGCTGTCAAACACGCATGTTGGTGACGGCAACTCTACGCTCTAGCTCCTGGACCACGGGCCTAGATGTCCTGCCTGCTTTTTTGTCTTTACTTCAACAGTCCGCCAGCCATTTTCAGCCCTGTGGAGGTAACCTGGAAAAAGCCCTCCGCAGGCGTTCCCGCGCCGTTCCCCCCCTCGGCGGGAGTTTGGCCGACTGTCGCTTGGTTTCGACGATGGCGTCCCAATCGTGATGACTGATACTCTGCCGTTCCCCGCTAACAGGCCAACCGGGCAGACGACTGGCTGCCCTGGATGCTCCACGGGCATTGCCCAAGTCGAGATGATGGTGGTGGCGATGTCTGACGCCGTCCACACCTTCGGAGCTCACTGCGTGGGGCTGTATCTTGGTAGTTTCCTGTCCTCCCTTTCCTCACCACCCTCCCCCGCTTCACTCCCCGGGGTCCCGATAACGTCTGAATCCTCATCACATCTTCTATGCCACAGTCGGACTAGGGACGATGTCGTTCCATCCGCATTTGTCCGCCTCGATGTTTTGAACCTCTCTCCATCCACTATCCGTCCTTCTTTTACCACCATCTGTCTTTCCCCTGCTAGTCAACTCACCCCGTCATTACCGCCCTTCCCCCACCCGAGAATACGAACATTTAGTTCTAGCTCACATGGGCACAACCATTGCCGCATACACGTTCACTTAAGCCATTAATGCCGTGCCCTCTGGCCCGCAATCTTCATGCTGTCTTTCTACCGCCGATCCCCTTCCCCTCCAAGCCACCATGCCTTACCCTCCCGCTGACGTGCTGGGCTGGTTCCTGGCCGCCGCCGGGCTCGCCTCCGCGCTGGCATACATATGGGACCGCTTCTACTCCCTCCACGGCCTGCCGTCCAGTATCCCCTGGGCCAGCGCGGGGCACAGTTTGCTTGCCCGCGGCCGCTCCTCACGGCGTAGTCTCTTCGGGCTCCGAGCTCTAATCGAGGAGGGATACAACACAGTATGCCCATCACTCCCACCCCACATCAACCAGCTAACGCAGCCGCAGTACTCAAAGCATAACCTCCCCTTCATCCTCCCCAACCTCGCCACCGGGCCCGAAATCATCCTCCCCCCCAGGGATCTAAAATGGCTCCTCGACCAGCCCGACGCTATCCTAAACCAAAACGCCGTAAACACCGCCTTCCTCGCCGCAGACCACACCATGCTACACCCGCACATCATCCGCGACACAGTGCATGGGCACGTCATCCGCCGCGAACTGACCAAGAACCTAGATTCCTACGCCGCGGCCATAGTCGACGAAATCGAGGAAGCGCTGAGCGGGACCTGGGGCCGCAACGCGAGGGACTGGACGGATGTTCCGGCGTATGAATCCCTCCTCCGCGTCGTAGCCGCGATATCAAACCGGGTACTCGTCGGTCTGCCCCTATGCCGCGACCCCGCCTATCTCAAAGCCAGCGCGACCTTCGCGCGCAACGTCGTCCTCACCGCGGGAGCCATCAATCTTCTCCCCCCCTTCCTGCGCCCCCTCCTCGCCCCCCTATTCACAGCCTACGACACGCTGCAATACCGCCGCCTCGCAGCACACATCTACCCCATCGTCGCAGCGCGGGTCTCCTCCTTCAAACCCGGCATGGACTACAAGTCCCCAGATTACAGTGCACATAACGACTACGTCCAATGGGCCCTGCACGACGCATTCAGCCACGCCGACCCCGCGGAACGCACGGCCGAGATGATAACCAAGCGCCTAGCAGTACTCTCCTTCGCTGCAATCCAGTCCAGCGTGATTACCATCACGAACGCGCTTTTCGATATTGCGTCACACCCGGACTCGCTGGACATCCAAGCCGCCCTGCGCGCCGAAGTCACGGCCACCACTGCCGCCCTTCCGCCGGCCCAGCAGTGGAGCCGGAAGCACTTAGCAGGCATGCACGCCCTCGACTCCGCGCTCCGCGAGTCCATGCGCCTCTGGGGCTTCATCGCCCGCGGGGTCTCCAAAGCCGTCCTCCCCGCGGAGGGAATCCGTCTCCCAACCGGCGAGCACCTTCCCCAGGGCTCCAAAATCGGCATAATGGCCTGGGCCCTGCACCACGACCCCTCGCTCTACCCCTCCCCATACGCCTACCAACCCTTCCGCTTCGCTGACAAGCGCCTAAGCATGGTAACAAGCAGCCCCGCATTTATGCCCTTCAGCCACGGGCGCCACGCCTGTCCAGGCCGCTTCTTCGCCGCCAACCAACTAAAACTGCTCCTCGCGCACATCCTGCTCAAATACGACATCGCCCCCATCCCCACCCGGCCCCCCAACCCGTGGCTTAATAACACGATCGGTCCGCCCATTTGGGCCACGCTTCACATCCGACGCCGGCCAGGTACGGGGGAGGACACGGAGCCGGTGGTTGAGCCTGTGCGGGTTGAGCCAGAGATGGGGGGGAGGGTGGGAATTGTGCGCCGGCGGAGGAGAACGGGGACGGGGGTTGTGGATGTTGCGTTGGGGCAGGGGGTTAGTGTTG
>ML996704.1:712172-738752 GCA_010356995.1 Trichodelitschia bisporula | reverse complement strand
GGGGTCGATGGGTGGGGGCAACAAGGTTGGGGGCGCAAGGTGTGGGTTGATGGACGGCTATATCAGCTTTTTCTTTGGATACGGCATGGCTTTGGATACTGCATGAGATACCTCCTTCGCTGGAATAATCCGCTTCGGTGCGTTTGCTGACTTTGCGCGTGGTGTACTGAGCTCGTGAACCTATGCCTGCTACACCCATCCATTTGTGCTCTATAAAACATGATCTTCGTTGAGCGGCTGAAAGTTCAGCACATTTCGCCCATCTCTGCGGCGGGCGAGTCGAGTGCGGTCAAATTAAGCTATCGATGGATCAGCAGGGGGCAAGTTTTGCCGGCATCATACACTTAGACGCGAGGAATGCAGCTTCGCAAGCCCACGAGCGCCCAAAAAAAAACCGCAGATATAGGCAAGGTTAGGATAAAAAGGTTGATGAGGTATGGGATAGGAGGGGAAAAAGGATGCGTCGGCCGGGAATCGAACCCGGGGCCCGTCGAATCGTCCTCTTGAGGCAGAGATGGCAACGACGGATTTTACCACTAAACCACCAACGCTGATTGGGATCCATTGGATAAGAAGTTTTGCAAAAATGATATCCTTATGCAAACATGTAAAACTGTGAGCTGGAACAGGCGAGGAGTATGTGGATTGGGACGGTTTTTGGGAGTTGCAGATGTAAGGCTGAAGACTTGAGGGGCTTCAGGCAATATGAAAATTGTTGGAATGGGTTGTGTGCAGATAGGTATACGTCCGTACTGCCTTCCGTAGTTCATATCGCTATATACCACAATATGATCTTTGCCCTTGCGCGCGAGGCAGATTTCAAGTGCGGAGGAATATGTGCACTGCTCTATTCTTGCTGGAAACCTTCTGCATTGTATTGCAAGAGAGTGACATGTCATCCAATGGAACGGACTGGACTGCCACCCATTGAGAGACATCAGCCAAGTTAAGAGCAAGTCTTTCTCTAAGGACTCTCCCCTGGCCTCCTTCAGTTCTGAATAGGTTCCATATCGCGCTGCACAATGACAAGTGACGAATGTGAGAACGGCGGCATGCAAACAAGGAGGTGCGAGTCCAGGGACGCCGTCGATATTCGGAGCGAGTGAGAACGCCTCGCAGTTCATAAAGCGGAATCGGAAGACATGCCGGCCCTAGCAGAGATTACAGTATCACGAGTTGAGGTAACAACCTGTTCACAAATAAACCGAAGGCGAGAGTCCATCGTGTTTGTTCTCCGATGCCGGAGCAGAAGTCGCCAGTGGAGGGCCTGAAGGCATCAGCAGTGGTGATTTATCGGATCGGCGTTCGTGCCTGGAATTCGGCATGTTGATTAGTCCTCCCAAGCCGGGGTGGGACGGTGCGAGTTGTGAGGGCTTGAGCGCTTCGGCGTGCGCCTCGCGCGTTGCTATCTTCGGATCGGGGCGGCCGGGAATTGGGGGGCAGAAGAGGGCCAGCGCTGGAGTGTAAGCATTAGGAGATATCAACATAGTCAGTAAGTTAGCACATGGGATGTGTAACACGAAGGACGGAGTTCAACAACTACGAAATCGTAGTCTGATTGATCAGACCCCACCCATTCGGGATGCAGGAGACGGGAAACCACGCAAGCCACGGTCTCTCGCATTGCATCACTAGGTGGTCGCAATAATGATGACCTCCGGCACCGGACTGCTAGCCGCCTCGCTCTTAGCCATGGACGCACTAAACTCCAGCCAAATGCTCCTGCTCACCATTAGCCCCACCGCATATCTCGCACCAGACCACTCACCCAACAATGAGATACTCCAACAAATCCGGAGTGCTATTCAATACCTCCGTCACCACCTCGAGCGTCGTTGCGCCCGTCTTCCCCTTCCGCGGCGTCTGCATCGCAACGCAGCCGGGAGTCAGGCTACACGGCGACGCGAGCCGATGGTCAAACACTTTCTGTTCCCGTAAGCCTGGGTCCATCTCCGCACTGTCGAGACACTCGCCCAAATGCCGCCGAATGCCCCGTCCCACTCGAACTTGGCGCCATCGGCCATCTTCCAGCACAAGCTTTGCCGTGTCAGTCGCGCTCGGGAAGATTGGTTGCACATACAGCTCGTCGAACAGGCCCTCTGAAATGCGCACCTCGTCCTCTCGTCCGGGAAGTTTCTCGACCTTTGCTTTGGTGGGACTGTCCTTCCAGTGGATGATGCCGACGATCCTTCCATCGCTTACGCGGACGATCTCGAGGGGCTGTCAGACGGTATTAGCACCGCCCAAACACCACAGGCCGGAATCCAGAATCCACATACATAGGTCTTGATGAACCCAAAGGTGTGCTTCTCCCCAATATCATTGAGCTTGTAAAGCACACGTCCCCGATCATCCTGTACCTCCCCGGTGCGATCAAACTGCTTTTGCAGAAACTTGAACACCACGGTCTGGGGCTTAGTCCAGACATTCGGGTCCGAGCCTGAGCCAAAAGTCATGATGCCCGTGTATTGCGAGGGAGAGAAGGAATCGGAGGCGAAAGAGAAAGATCGGAGGAATCCAAGCACACGAACTGAGGAGCGAACGCAAGGCTTACATATATCACGACACACCGCCGTGCCGACCCAGGGGTGCATGCTTAGTTCATGCATACAACACCGCCACTCCTAGAGGCCCCCACATTTAAATCGGTACCGCCGCATTAGATCGGTACCTCAGCCCGAGTGGGCCAATAGGCGGAGCGTGCCGCGCCCGCGCCGTTACCGATGCGGGAAGTCGAGGTGATGGCGGGGATTTTGGACATGTAAGCCTAGAGACCAACAAGAGCCTTGGTAATTCTAGTGCCTTGGTGGAGGGGAAAGTGGATCAACACGCCATCGGTGAGACCCTGCCAGCGTTATCAGACGACTAGTTCTAGGCCCAAGGCATCTGATGCATCACTTGCGACAGGTTATTATAGAAAGAGCTGGGTCCCATGAACATCGCAGGAGAAGGTTTTTGCCGGATTTCAAGGTGCTCAGCAAGCCTCAAGCCACAGTTGTGGTGGTTCACCTCGGAGAGCCGAGGACGATAGTGATCAACCGTTTGGCTGACCGGGAGTATGAAGCGACGTCCGAGGCCCCCAATCCCACGCTAGCGTGACCAACCATGGTCAATTCGGGTTTTTGGGGAAGACGGCAGTGATAATCATCCAAAGGTATCTGCATTTGGATGGATGGATCCTCACTGGAAGTCGAAGAGCAAGTTGGATCCGGCATTCTGACTGCGTGGCTGACAATGCAGACGTGATACCCTCAAGGTCAGGACACATTTCGAAGCTCGTAAAACTTCCAGGTCGGAGAGTTGCACAGGGAGTGAACTCAAGTTGCGAGGTGCAACCTGCGAGCCGCGAACTCTCGGAACGTCAGTCATTCCCTGAGATGTTGGACCGCATCTGTCTCCATCAGTAAGAGTTGAGTCTCTGAGCATCTCGAGTCTGTACTTGGGGTGAGCTCTGCATGGCTTCCTGGAAGTTCAAGCTAGCCCATTCCTTCTGCCTTCCGACAGCGGCCATAAAAGTGATATTCCCTCCGAGCGGTATTGCGTCCGTGTGGTTGGACTGGCGGCTCTAGGCGTGAAGCGGTTCAACAATCTTGCTTTTTCCTGGAATGAGAGACCATGATTCCAGTTGCTGCTTCCACCGATGGCTGCTGATTTGAGCTAGGGAAGGAGCATTGGGATTCCGGGAAGGAACATTCTTACCTGAGGAGATAACATATGGCAAGACTGGAAGGAGCCCTGGGTGAGCTCAGGAGGACACATGGCAAGCATTACATGTAGGCATGAGCCGCCCTGTCGAGCGCCTTTCCTGTTCCCCGTCTTTCATCACTTTGAACCATGCACTCGTTGCTCACACACGTGCCGTGGTGGCGCTTCCATTAGCTGGCCTTTCCAGTAAATCCCTAAATGGCATCCACTGGGGCGAATGGCTTAGCAGTCCGAAATTCCCGATGGAGCCGACAGATTCTCGCAGGCACGACTGAGGGGCGCCATGGTTGGCGAGGTACTGGCTTCTTGTTTGTAGATGGGATGATGGAGAATCGAGCTAAAGATGGTCAGCGACCACTCCCAATTTTTAGCGGGTAACTTGCATATGAACCTTTCTGCGAAGACCGCTTCGTTTGAGTTGGCCAGAGGCTCAGCCGGAGGCTAATTCATGTGGTCTGTCACCTTCACGATCCAGGCCCATGGAATTCAAAGTGGCTCGCGAGACGCATCTCGGTGTTTTGACAAGACTGGGAGGATGATAGTCCTCGCAGCCTCAAGCACTCCACGGGATGAGCACAGCTCATCATGATCCTCACTTCCACCTTTCACATGCTGAATCAGCAGAGGCAGCTACGGTCGTCAAATAATGACCAGACAGCAGGAGTTGAGGTCGCGAACTGTAATATCCTTAGCCCTCGAAGCCGACTGGTTGCCGTTACAGAGAGTCCACCTATGTGGACTGCTCCCTTGGTGCATCAAACGCAAAAGCAGCCTTATCAGAATTCAAGTCGCCGGCTCATCGAGGTGGTCGGTCGATACCGAGCGTCCAATTTATGCGACTGGACGACTAGACTGCATTGTGGTCCAAGCAGGTGCGTCGTTGCGCCATGGACCGGAGATTAACGAGCGCGTCGCAAGTGGTGACGTCACCCGACTAGACGGAGAACGGCGCCGGTCCCCTAACGGCATGTAACCAGAGCGCAAGTACGATGAAATTTCAGATCGAGCGCCGCTTTCACATCGGAGCCGAACCCATTCGGCACCTTCACAGCGCCTTTCGGCAACCCGTCCAGTCCACGTCGGCCACTCCTAAAAGCCACAAGTGCACAGCGCACCCACTCACCTGACACCTCCTCCCAAACCCCAACAATCAACTCACCTCACACACGACATCGCGCACATACAAGGGGCACTCCCTTCCTACCGCTCAAATCGGGATCAAGTTGATCGCCGCGCCGGGCGATCCGCCGCCGCCTGCAAGCTTCCACCCTGCGGTCTTGGCGGCGGCGCAACGCGACAGCGGGGACGGGAGGGAGCGCGGGGCGTGCCTGGCGGGGCCCCGGCGTGACCAGGCCAGGCCAGGCCCTAGGTCTGCGGGCTGGCACGCTGCAGGGAGGGGAGCAAACCGCGCACGCTTGCGGGTGGACAGGGTGGGATACAAAGTGCGTACTGTACTGTGGAGAGTTGCAAGCTTTTCTTGCAGTGAGGGTTTGGGGTTTGGCTATGGGCTCGTTGGCAGGTGGCAGTGGGATGGCTGTGCGGTTTGAGGCGCGCCGTTGGGTGCGGGTCTTTGTCGCGAGGGCGAGGGTGGGGGGGCTGGCTCCGTTCCCTTTCTCCCTTGGTCGGCCGCAGGTTGATGGCGTGGGTGGGGCGTGAGGGCCCGGGCGCGCGGGAAGCTGTTCAAAGGTTTGCAAGTGCTGGGTTGGGGAGCAGGCGGGGTAGATACGGGGTGTGGTAAGCTGGACTGCAGCACTTTAAAAGAGTGGGAGAAGAGAGACGGGCGGTGGGAGGTAGAGTGGACGGCTTGCCTTTCGGGTTCGTTGAATAGTGGGCTGGCTGAAAGGTGAGTGGTGATCAGATTTAATAGCATTTTCGTGGGCGAGAAAGGATGAGATGATTTTGTGGCCCGCTGCAGCTCGAGGTAGCAGGCCTGACGGGTGCTTGACGGGCTTGTGCGGACTGCTGTGAAACGTTGAGAGCGAAGAGGTGCTACGGAAGCTATCCTGGCACGGTTAGCACAGCGAGACGAGGGAGCGTGGACAGTTGAAACGGTAGGATAGGACAAGAGGGGGCACAGTAGGGGGCGTTGCTGTCCTCGTTTTATCCTTATCTCCCAGCATTTCTCGTCGGTCTTTTCGAAGTATCGCGGTGCACTGATGGAAGTCGAACAAGCTTTGAGGTGTCAAGAAGATGCTTACGTGGGAACAGTTCAGCCCAACGAGCGGGTCGGCGTCGATTTTGGCGTTAGTGGGGCCGGGGGTTAGGGAAGGGGGGGTGGTGGGGGGGCGAAACTAAGGTAGCTTCCGAAACTAGGGGCTACCCCCGCCATCAACCCCTCCAAAGCGGCACTCCACCCCCCCCAGTTGACCCCGTACTTCAGTAACAAGCGGATCGTCTAACAGTACAGACGCCCGACTGGCGCCAGTGGCACAAGGCGACCTCTACGGTATCTCTCTCACGCTTTGCGACTATGAGCGATCACCAACATCTCCTGGTACCCTAAAACCTCGTAGCAAAAAAAAGATCGCCAGTAAAAAGAGAGAGCGGAGAGTGGATGGCGGGCGCATCCTTTCTGTCCTACCCACTTCCATATCCACATCCACACTTTGCACCCCTCCTCCCCACTCATCTCCCCCCGCAAAATAGGCGGGCTTGAGGCTCTCTGATGGTTCAGGCTCTTTCTCAGTCTTCGGTCCCGGTTCACTTCTCCGTCTCCTACATCTTCAAGTCTGACATCTCACCACGTTTCTCTTCTCGCCGACTCTCCGCTTGTCAGTCATCATACAACGCATCTCTGGCAGACGCCCAGACTTCAGCCCATCGATCACCACCACCCTAGTTCTAGTTCTAGTCTGGGACTTCTGCTCCAGACCCATCGCCATCCCTCCACAAAACTCCCACCCCCCCCCCCCCCCCCCAGTCAAGCCGCATCTGTCCACACACTGCTTCACACACATTTTCCTCCAACCCATCACAACTTTTTTTTCTCCCCGAACCACCTCTACCCTGTCATCTCCGTCCACTCCAACACTCCCACCTTCACCTCCCACCTTCACCTCCCACCTCCCACATAACAACAGCACACACTCATCTCTCCCAAGAGACAACAAACACCCCAACCAACAGATCCTCCTCCCCAACATCACCGCCTCTCCATCCTCCACGCCATACGCATACAACATCGCGTCTTGTCTGCTCCCCTCCTCGTGTTCGCTACGTATCCTATCCCGCTCACGGCCTCAACCCTTCCGCCGCGCGCGTCACCTCTACCCCGTCATTCCGCGCCGCTTCCATCCCTTGCTTCGCAACTCGACATGATCCCCTTCGATCGCGTCTCGACCTCGAAATTACACTCTTTCAAGGGGTTCTGAAGGGTTGCGCTCGCCATCCGTTCCCGACTTCTATAGACCACCACCTCCCCTCCTACCCACCCGTCTTCTGCCCTTTCCCGAACACGCCTTCCCTCGCCTGACAACTTCGGCCAACGAATACTTTGGGTGTCTAGTGTTGGATCCGATCTGACACAGGAAAGCTCTTTTGTTCCACGCCGCGCCTTCCTGCGTCCACATATCTTCTTTCGCGCTCGTCCTCGCGCACTCCTCTCCCTCTACATAACATCCTCACCACAAACCGCTCACCTGTACATGCACACAGAGATTCTGCCTTCTCTCAAGCATAAAATCTAGCAGCAGCAGCGGCTTCGGTCTGATTGGTGAGTACTGCAGCGCGAGCCCCTCTTTCCTCACCCCGCATACGCCATCAGGCTGCAAAAGTTGCTTGTAGGCCGGTGTCGTTCTGGCGCTGACGCCTAGGTTTCCCTCCCTCTCAGCTGCGGGTCCTTTTCAGCCCTATATAGCCACCACCAAGCGAGCCTCGCTGCGGCCGCCTCCATTCTTTGAGCCCCTCACCTCGCACCACATTTCACGCTCAATATCATGTCCAAAAATATGGTTGCAAATAAAGATCAGCCCAAAAAGGGCTCCAAGGTACATTTGTCGGCCCTCTCTCCTCTCGTATACTGATGAGTAGTCTGCCGCTCCATCCATAATCCCGACACCGGTGCCGTCTGGTCGAGACTTCCCCGCTCTCGGTCGCCAGGAGCCTGCGCAACATATCACTGGCCTCGGCCAAGGCATCAGCAATGGCGGGCGCGGTTGGAATCCAAATCCGTGGGGAGGCTTCGCCACTCCGCGGTCGCGAGGTGAGGCGCGCAAGCTGTCAGCCATGCATCAGTCGTTGACGACATCCACAGACTCTTCCCGCTTCGCACTCCCCACCGAACGCGACGCCATAACAGGATCCGGGTCTCTCGTACAGTCGTCTGAGGCCGATACTCCTTGGCCGTATCATCGCTCTGGCTGGTCTCACAGTGGAACAACCGGTACTGCGGCCATGCGGTCATCCGCATCACCTCAGCGCCAGCCGAGCAGCCAGTTTGCTTTGGGGTCGCTGCATGTGGAGAGCACAATTCCGTCACTCCTCGCTGGGTCTCGTTTCGATACGTCCTCCACTACGCCAGCGAATCCCCTAGGTCACTACCCGCGGTCTTCGGATGAGAGCCTGCGGCCATACGACCCAGCGGGTAGATGGCCAGACACGCAGTCCGTCCAGTCGCCAACAGACGACCGCCGCAGCCTGTCTAACTCCGACTACTTTGATAGTGGTGTCCCGTCCCGGAACGGGAGCCTACCGCCGTCGCGACATGGCAACGAGCCGGTGACATATTCGCAGGTGACGGACTTTAGGCAAGCTGGTGCTGGTGCTGCTCCTGCGTCGCGCGGTCATATGCCCACATTTTCTTCCCACTCCAACGGTCGTGTTCAGCCAGAGCGCCAGAACTCGCAGCATAGCGACATTCTGTCCAGCTTTAGTCGCTTGAGTCTTGATTCCGGCGATTCGGTGCCGCAGCGGAACGGTCACCACGGCAGCCATCTCAACGGCCACGTCAACGGGCATCTGAATGGTCATGTCAACGGACACATGAATGGTCATATCAACGGACACCTGAACGGTCAGCCTAATGGCCAAAACAGCCACCACGCCACGATGCCGCAGGGGATGAGCGATATCAGCTACGATGACCTGGCTCTCCTCAGCAGCTTCACCCAGGATGGAACGGCTCTCTCAACTTTCCGCCCGCCAGTAGCTGTACTTGAGCGGACTGTAAATGCCACCACCAACGGCCACACGAATGGCAACGTCAACGGCCACCGGCAAGACTCATACCACATCGCAGGGATCGAGATGCCGTATTCGGACCGCACCGCTGAGCGGCGCCTGCCCTTGCCTTTGTTGGATCAGAGGCTGCGCAGCGTGCAGCAAGAACAGTCTTTGCATAATCAGCATGGTGTCGCGCAACAGCACCACCTACCACCCCAGATGAATCCGCTGTACTTTAATCCTCAGTTCTACCGCGGCGCCGCCATGCAATATCCCATGACCGGTCTCAGCAGCTTCCCCGGCATGAGCATCCCCGGAATTACAATCTACGACGCGCCCAAGGGACCGAAGGACCAGGTGCTTCCAGTGCAAAGCGCGCTGCTGGCCCAGTTTGCCGCCGACCAAGCGATCAAGTCGCCAGACAGGCCGAGCAGGAAGTGGGAGCTGATGGACGTCAAGCAGCACATGGTTGAGTTTTGTGGTGACCAGGCGGGCTCGCGATTCATCCAGAAGAAGATTGAGACGGCCAACAGCGATGAGCGCGCGATAGTCTTTGCCGAGCTGTACGACAACCTCCTGCAGCTGATGAAAGACGTTTTTGGCAACTACGTCATTCAGAAGCTCTTTGAACACGGCGACCAGAATCAGAAGAAGATGATGGCCGACAAGATGCGCACGCATGTCGGAGACCTTGCGACGTCGATGTTCGGCTGCCGCGTGTTGCAGAAGGTATGAATTTACAGTGGGATAGAAGAACGAGCTAACGTGTCTAGGCCTTCGAGTTCGTGCTCACTGACCAGCAAGTCGAGCTGGCTCAAGAGCTGCGGGGCGATGTGTACAAGTGCGTCATGGACCAGCAGGGAAACCACGTGATCCAGCGGGTCATTGAACGCGTGCCGCCGGAACACTGGCAATTTATCGTCAACGAGAGCCGTGGCCACCTGGCCGAGATGAGCCAGAACCAGTACGGGTGCCGGGTTGTGCAGCGCATGCTCGACTACTGCGACGCATCGCTCCAGGCCGCGATGCTCGATGAGCTGGTCCCGCAAGGCGAAAAACTGATCACGGACACATACGGCAACTACGTCGCCCAACACATCATAATCAAGGGCCCGGAAAAAGAAAGCTCCAAAATGGTCGAATACGTCAAGAAAAACTGGTTCCAGTACAGCAAACACAAGTTCGCAAGCAACGTCGTCGAGCGCGTCCTCGTGTACAAAGGCGACGATGTACGCCGGTACATCATGTGCGCCGTCCTCGATCTGTGCACCCTCTCCGCCCCCACCGGCCCCGCCAACGGCCACGCCCGCGAACACAACTGCGCCCTGCAACAACTCATCCGCGACAACTACGGCAACTACGTCGTATCCAAGATACTCGGCACGCTGCCGGACGCAGACCACGCGCTCTTCGTCGCCCGCCTCCAGCCCGAGATGGATAGGGCAAGGAAATCCGTCGGCGCTAAACAACTCGCGGCCATGGAGCTTAAGATGCATAATCGATGCGATATTGAGACGTTTGAGCGCGGGTTTACGGGTGATCCGGATAAGCGTGCGAACGGACCGCCGGGGCGCGCGAGGGATGTGAGAACACCGGTTAGGGGAAGTGGGCACCGGAATGGGATTAATCCGCAGGCCCAGCCGTTTGGCGTGCCGAGTGGGCCCGCGTATCGTGGTTCTTTTGGGGGGGTTGCGCCGGCTGGGCCCGGGGCTGGAGCTGGGCAGCCGGCACGGTCGCCGTTGCCGAGGGGGGGTTCGGCGGGTGCTGGTGCGTCGGCGGCTGCGGATGGACAGGAGAGGACACAGTCGCCGCCTGCGACAAACGGTGTGAATGGCCACGCCTTCGGAGGTGCGTCGTAGGCTGGGGACGAGAGGATGGGGGTTCATTTCATTCCCTGTGTTATTCTTTTGTTGGGGGGGGAGGGGGGGGCGTGATGCCTAATTGCCATCTCCTAGTGGAGGGGGGTGGGTAATGCTGCATGCTGATAGACGCATCGGATGGAGAAATCGGATGGAGGGGCCGGCTAGGAAACTGGATGGGGAAAAGCGACGGCGCACAACGAGGATTGCACGACCCGACGACCACGGCTATGACCTGAGGATGGACTGGACTGGATGGAACGGCGTTATGGAGATGTGAATGGGGAAGGGAGAGGCCTGGATGGGATGGAGAAATGGGTCACGGTGCGTATTTACGGACTCCGGTCGCTGGACATGATGGATTTGTTCATTTTTCGTTTACCCGAGTTGTGTCGATGAGGCGGTTTGGGAGGCCTGGGGGCGGGGGCGGGGACAGGCAGTATGAACATACCCCGATCATGATCATGAGAATTATCGTTGGTGTTTTGGGGGAAAAGTGTGCGCTATGGGTAATGAGCTCAGGTTTCGTCGTAAATATACTTAGAATCGCTACTGGAGGCGGGGTTGGGGTGAGATGGGATGAGGCTTTCCCTTGGTGGTTGGGAGGAAATGCATGATATGGGTTAGGTTTATTGGGTTGATTATGGTGTTTCTTGTGATGGGGATGACCGGCGGAATATGAACATAGATCAGATCAGGGTATGTAGTGGAGGAATATAGTGTGTGATGCCTCACTTGCTATGTCGTGGTGTGAAGCTCGCGTCGCTCTCTCCTTCTATACCAGGCGGTCGTTACGCGTTACGAAGCGGTCCAGACCTCCACCTTCCACCGCCCAGCCCCATCCTTGCCCCCCCCGGGAGCCAAAAACAGTGTCATCGGCCCGAGTTCTAGCATGATGGGAAGCGGGGACGGAACTAAAAGAATATTGACAAGGACGAGATTCGAACTCGTGCTCATTTCTGAATCAGGATATTGCGCTAAGGGAGACCTTAACCTGACGCCTTAACCAACTCGGCCACCTTGCCTGGGGATTGATGGGGTTGTTTACCAGCGATAAGGTCTTGACAGTGTAAGAAAAAGAATGGGGGATGGAGGTGCGGGGATGGAGGGCGGAGAGGCGGGCATGAGATGGGAGCTTGGGGCTGGTGGTTGTTCGGCCGCGCGTGCAGACGGGGCCCGGTGCTGATTGCCGTCAGACGGCATGGATCAGAGAGATGCTGAAGGTAAGGATTCGGGGATGTACGATCCTTCGCGCTGACATAGCGCCGAAAGCGTCATGTGGGCAAGGCTGGGTTGGTGCTTACGGTACTCTACTGCGATGAAGGCGTGCGAAGCTGGCACTACGGGTAAGGCAAAGGAGTGATGCTAGCTGTTTGTGGCTGCTGAGCACGGGCTACTGCGGCGTGTGCATGAAGGAGATGTGTGAGGGATTGTGTGAAGGAGTTGGGGTTGTTGGGGTGACGTCACGATGGGAATGAGGCTCGTCTAGGGCTGGAATTTGACCGCTTCTGGGGTTTGAGGTTTGCGGCGCTGATGCCGGCGAAACTTGATGCAGGCAGGTATTCCCCGCGGGACTGGGCTGATTCTGCATCGCCCTCGGGGTTCCAGCGTGTGGAGTTTGGAGTGTGGGGAGGATGAGAGAGAGCACACGACGCTGTTTTGGCATATCACGCACGCAAGAATATGCAGACTCAACCGCTCCGTCAGAATACCAACCCAACATCCACCCAATCCTCCCTACCACCCCCCCCCCAACCAACCTCATCCCCCCGCCATGCACCCCAATCCCCTTCCCCAGCATCTACCCCGCCGATCCCCCCCCAAACCATCGCCAGGCCTCCCCCGCAAAGCCTCACGTGCACCCCGCTTTTCGCAGCCCGCAGCCACATACGAAAGCCAAGCCGTGCAAGGCTCCGCGCCGCGCCGGGGGAAAGCTTGCTTGACACAAAGCTTCGGGTTGAATAAAATGTCGAGGGCGGGGAGGGGGGGAGGAGGTGGAGGCATTTCCGCTTGCCGTTCGCGTTGGCTATTTCGCTAGATACCCCTACTCCACTTCCCCCGCATTTGATTCAGGATAAGAGGTGGACATGGCGACCTCAGCCCCCGACCAGCACGAGGCCGACCCGGGGTTCTACGGCGACGCGGGGCAGGTCGAGCAGGAATCCGAACTGAAAGGCGATCCCACCAGCAAGAAGCGCGAGGACGGAAAATGGGAACTCACCGAAGGCGACGCCTGGGACGTGCTAGGCTACTCCTTCCCCACATGGCGCAAATGGCAAATCCTCATCGTCGTCTTCTTCATACAAATCAGTATGAACCTCAACGCCAGCATGTACGCCAACGCCGTCGGGGGCATCGTCGAGAAGTTCGGCGTGAGCAAGCAGGCCGCCCGGGTGCCGCAGATGACGTTTTTAGTCGCGTATGCGTTTGGGTGCGAGCTTTGGGCGCCGTGGAGTGAGGAGCTGGGGCGGTGGCCGATTCAGCAGATGAGTTTGTTTTTGGTGAATATTTGGCAGATTCCGTGTGCGTTGGCACCGAATTATGCGACGTATGTTGTTTGTCGGGCGTTGGGGGGGTTGAGCACGGCTGGTACGTCCCTTTCCACTCTTCATAACTTCGCTAACGCGAGAAGGCGGCTCGGTAACTCTCGGTGTTCTGGCCGATATGTGGGAGCCCAACGACCAAGAGTACGCCGTCGCATTCCTCGTCCTCTCCTCCGTAGGCGGCTCCGTCGTCGGTGCCATCGTCGGCTCCTTCGTCGAAGCATATCTCTCCCTACCCTGGGTCTTCTGGATCCAGCTCATCTTCGGCGGCTTCGTACAAGCCGTGCATTTCTTCTTCAACCCCGAGACGCGGGCTACGATTCTGCTGGATAGGGAGGCTAAGCGGAGGCGCAAGGCGGGGGAGACGAATGTGTACGGCCCAAATGAGTTGCATAAGTTGACGTTCAGGGAGGTGTGGACGATTTGGTATCGCCCTTTCTATATGTTTTTTACGGAGCCGATTGTGCTTTGGTTGAGTCTTTTGAGTGGGTTTAGTGATGCGTTGATTTTTTCGTTTTTGGAGAGTTTTGCGCTGGTGTATAAGCAGTGGGGGTTTAGTACTGTGCAGGTTGGGTTGGCGTTTTTGCCGTGAGTATGTCCTTGGGGTTGGGGTGAGGCTGATGGTTTAGGCTGTTGATCGGATACTTCCTCTCCTACCTCTCCTACCTCCCCTCCATCCACCGTTTCCGCGGCATACGACGCAAAGACCCAGGCGCCCTACAACCCGAAGCCAGACTCTGGTGGCTCCTGTACCTCGCGCCGCTGGAGGCTATCGGGCTGTTCGGGTTCGCGTGGACTAGTCTAGGCCCCAGTCATGGCATACCGTGGATCGCGCCCATGATCTTCTCGTCGCTGGTCGGGATCGCCAATTACGCTATCTACCAGTCTTCGATCGATTACATGACCGCGGCATATGGGCCGTACGCCGCGAGCGCGACGGGCGGGAACGATCTCGCGCGCGATTTCCTCGCTGGCATAGCGGCATTATACTCCACACCTAGTACGCCCCTCTCCTCCCCCTTCCCCACTACTTTACTAACGAGACAGTGTACACCAACATCCCGGGCCGGCCCCTCGAATACGCATCAACCATTTTGGCATGTCTAGCGATATTGGTAACGGCCCCGATCTACATCTTCTACAAAAAGGGCCCGCAGATTCGCGCGAAGAGCAAGTTTGCACTTAGTTTGGATGAGACGCGGGCGAAGAATATGAAGAGGAGGCAGAGTAGTGTTGCCGCGGCGGGGTTGGCGGGGATGAAGACGGGGATTGATGAGAAGGAGAGTGTGTGATGGGAGGGGGGGTGGGGGGGGTGGGTTGTATAATGAAGAATGAGGAACCGTGGGCTGCCGGCGCGAGAACGTGGAGCGCTGGTGGGAGGGGCGATGAAGAGGTGATATTAATAATGGGATGACTTGAAGTGAACGTGCTGTATGAGATGGGATATCGGCTTCATGGCGGTAAAACGCCTGTTGACGGCGGAGGAGCTACGAAAGGACGTCATCCTGCTTCGTTGAGTCTCTCTGCGACTTCGAGGCGATGGCATTGTGATACAACCTGCATGCCCCACCCTCACAGCCGCACTTTACGCCCGGAGAGAGCTGCAAGGCTGCGCGGCGAAGACAGGACGAATAGGCTTCAGAGTGGACAGCCTCCCACGCGTGCCCGTCCACTAAAATCCTTCCCATTGATGGATGGATTGTTGCTGGCCTCGTTCCTGCGTTGCAAAGGGAGCCTTGTCTCCAGTCGATGGTTTTTATATGAATGAGATGTTAGAGAATTTCGGGTTTGAGGTGCAGTGACTTCAGTATTGGATGGCAGAGGTTGAGTTATATGATGAGGTCGAGTGGCGCTGGTATCTCCGGATGCCTCAGGTGTCCGCCCAAAAGCGGACTAGCGAGCTTGGTAGCGTTTTGCGGGGCGACGGAACCAAGGTCACAACACACTGCAGCACTTGTACCAACTCACAAGTCAACTTCTTCACCACCTCTACAGCAACCCGCTACACACAACTCGTACCTGTACTCAACCAAACCCTCACGCCTGTGCCACGGCCTACCCTTTCCCTCGCACTGAAGCACACCCATCGCCCCCCACCCCCCAACCATGAACCTCAACTCCTCCTCCTTCTTCTCCTCCCTCCTCACCCAAACCTCCTCCAAATACAACAATCTCCGCCGGCAGCTCATCTCCTCCGAAGCCGACGGCGACACCGAAGACGACTCGCATATCTCCCGCGTCCTCCGCGCCTACTACACCGAAAAGGGCCGGCCGTTCCCGGACTGGCTGCCACCGGACCCCAAGGCCCCCGCCCCAATCCAAATGGTCTCCTCGAATCCGGCTCTCCAGCAGCAAGCGCCCCAGTATGCGCAGCAACAGCCCGCGCAGCCCCCCGCACGCTGGGGCTCCGGCCGCGCCGGCGGTCTGTCCGATCTCTGGGACTCGCCCAAGCCAGTACCTACACCGCCCGCCCAGCCCTCCGTCCCTGCGTCCCTGCGTCCCGGCGGGCTGCGCGCGCAAGCGGCGCAGGGCGGCTCGGAGGGAGGTCTGAGTGCGAGGTTGCTGCCAAGCCAGCGCGCGGGCAGTTACCAAAGCCAGACGTCGGTGTCTAGTCGGTTCAGCGAGGACCCGAGCCCGCCGACTAGTTCCGGGACCGGGAGTAATAAGGATAGACTTAAGGCGCGGTTGTGGGGCGCCGGGAGGACGACGAGCCCGACGCCTAGTCAGGCGAGTGTGGGGAGTGCGGCGGGTGGAGGGTTTGAGGGAGGGGGGAGGTTTGCGCCGCCTGCTAGACAGGGTGGGACGCCGGTGGGGGGGGCGCAGTGGGGAGGGGGGCAGGAGTATGGGAGTGGAGGGGGATATGCTGGTCGGGCAGGGGCGCAGGGCGGGTATGATGCGGGACAGCAGGGAGGGGTGAGGCCGACTAGTGGACGCATGGGGTTGCCGAGCGGGCCGAAGCCGATGAGATGAGGGATTGGAGTTGTCGTTTGAGCCTGAATGTCACTGGGGAGCATGGAGTTTGGGCGATTGGGAGTTGAGCGCCGGAGTTTCTGTGGCCTTGGGGCGCTGGGCATGCGGGGCCACGATGGTACATGATTACGCTTGCCGCTTTGATTGCGTCTATGGAGCGATAATATGAGCTCTGCTTTACTCGAGCGTTCTCGTTCTTCGTGTGCTATGGCTCGTGGGGTGGACATTGAGGGAGCATTGTTATGTCAGGAAGGTACATACCAAGGGACATGATGTACATCCGTAATGAGCGCATGATAGAAGGAAGGGAGCAAAGGAGGATACTTGGCATCGTGTATTTAAGTCTCGAGAGCCTCTTCCTCTCTTCTTCTTCTTCTATCTCTCTCTTTGTCTTCTACTATAATCTTGAGTTTACACAGATGCCATTGCACGTGCTAGAACTAGAGCTCTTCTCCCATCAGCTTGACGGGCCAGACCCAACTTGTTTACAGCGTAGTTCTAGATGAGGGGGACGAAGCGCCTATCTCAGGAGTATGCACAAAGGATTCCGTCACTCTGAGCACACTCACCACGCCGAGGCCTAAAGCGCCGGTAAGCCATTGTCCCCATTTTAATCCATCTAAGCAATTATCACGAAATAAACACACGATACTGTACCACCGATTGCTCATCGACGTCCTCCTGCACCACCCCCGCCGTTCGAACCCAATCGCCATCCCGTTAAAGTGGCTGCCTACCCGAACGCCGCGCGTCTTGCCCCCCCACCATCGCTCAGCCCCGCCCCCCCGCGCTTCGGACAGACGAGAGGAGGCGTGACCAGCGTCATCGCCCACCAGGCTTTGGTCACCCGTTTGGCCATTGTCTTACAACCACCCTCTTGCTCAGGTCATGAGCTCAGCTTCTGCTCTCAACATCAACACTTGATCTCCTTCTGCTTCTCGTTTTCTGTTAGCACGAAGAATGACCAACGCCGAATCACCGCCGTCACCAACGGCTTCCTTCTACGCTATGTCTGACGATGATGAGGGCGAGTACAACACCATCCGCCACACGAAGACGGGCCGGGGCGTCAAGCTACTGTACACGAAGAGCAAAGTACGCCATCTCTCGTCTCCATTCGTCTCCATTCGTCTCCTAACAGTCTAGGTCTACATCCACCCCTCCCCCTCCGCCAAAGATAACATCCCCGGCTTCATCGCCCTCATCCAACAAAAATCCGCACCAGGCTCGCGTCCCACATCTTCCTCTTCCGCTCCTACAGCGTCCGCACCCTCCGATCTCCTCCTAGCCTGGGTCCCCGAGTCGTGTTTAGGTGATGCCTACGACACATACGTCAAAGTCGACCTCAGCGACACGTCCTCCCCCCCAAAACAAACCTACCTCGTCCCCGCCCCGCCCATCACCGTGTCCTCCCCCGCAACAGGCCACGGCACCTACGCCTTCGCCATCCCCGTCTCTCAGGTGTACAGCCTGCTCGTGCGGCCGCCGAGTATCGGGTGGTGGTTCGGGAGCGTAGTCATTAATACACGCGCTGGTGATTCGTTCCCCGCACTCTTTTTCCACGATTCGGAATGCCAGAGCACGATTCTACAAAGGCGCCGGCTTATGCGGGAGAGCTTCGACCCGTTCCAGGGCGAGAGCGGCATGTTTTGGGGTGGAGATGAGGTGCTGCGCTGGTTGAAGCGGTATGTGCGCGTTGAGCGCGCGGGCGCGGATCCGAATACGTACCTCATCGAGCCGACGGAGGGTGATCGCCGGGGTTTTTCGGCCGTGGATGGCGTGGATAAGAACCGCAAGGGGTCAGTTACGGAGGCACCGAAGGGTGGAGCCGGGGGAGCGAGCGGGCCCCAGGACGGCGCCATGGACCCGTTCACCAAGTTCGTCAAGGAGACACGCTGGAACATCCTTGAGAAGCTGTCGCAAGTCACGACGTTTACACGCCGGACCGCACAGGCCGTGGCCGAGAACCCGAAACTGCCCCCCCAGGTGCGCCGGCTGATTGCTACGCCGGAGGTGCAGACGCTGTCGGAGGAGTTTGACAGTGCAAGGATTTATCTCGCGCGCTGGGCGATGGGGATGGCGGAGCAGAGTGAGCGGGAGCGGGATGCAAGGATCTGGACGGCGAGGGATGTGCTCGAGATGGAGGATACAGGTGTCGGCGAGTTCGAACTGCTGGACGTGAGCACCAGCAAAGGGACGGAGCGGCGGAAGTCGGTTGATATGGGGGAGTGGGAGGCGTGGTTTGACACAGAGGGCAGGTTGCAGGTCACGCCGGATGAGGTCAAGGAGAGGGTTTTCCATGGGGGACTGGATGCGGATGACGGGGTGAGGAAAGAGGCGTGGCTTTTCTTGCTGGGCGTGTATGAGTGGGATAGTTCGCGGGAGGAGAGGACTGCGGTTATGAATAGTAAGCGCGACGAGTACATACGGCTTAAGGGGGCGTGGTGGGAGAGGATGATTGAGGGTGCTGGGCCGGAGGAGGAGATGGAATGGTGGCGCGAACAGAAGAATCGCATCGGTAAGCCTCTCTCCAGTATCTCTCATGAAGAAGAACCTAGACTGACGTGTCCCATTCGTCGGGGTCCGCGCGGTAGAAAAGGACGTCCATCGCACAGACAGACACATCCCCCTCTTCGCGGGGGAAGACATCCCGCACCCGGACCCGGACTCGCCCTTCGTGGACGCGGGCACGAATGTGCATCTCGAGCAGATGAAAGATATGCTCCTGACGTACAACGAGTATAACAAGGAGCTCGGCTACGTGCAGGGTATGAGCGACCTGCTCGCGCCCATCTACGCCATCGTGCAGGACGATGCCGTTGCCTTTTGGGGCTTCGTTGGGTTCATGGAGCGTATGGTGCGTCTCCGCCTCCCCTCCTATCCCATCTTCTCTAACATAAACAGGAACGCAATTTTCTCCGCGACCAGTCCGGCATGCGCCTCCAGTTGCTGACGCTGGATCACCTAGTCCAACTCCTCGACCCGGCGCTCTATCTCCACCTGCAAAAAGCCGATTCCACGAATTTCTTCTTCTTCTTCCGCATGCTGCTCGTGTGGTACAAGCGCGAGTTCGAGTGGCCCGACGTGCTGAGGCTGTGGGAAGTCCTCTGGACCGACTATCTGAGCGCCAACTTCCATCTCTTCGTCGCGCTTGCCATTCTCGAGAAGCATCGCGATGTCATTATGCAGCATTTGCAGCATTTTGATGAGGTGCTGAAATATGGTATGCTGGGCCTCTTTTCCTTTCGCGTCTATATGTTTCCTTGTCGCGTTCTGAATGTCCCCGCTAACACCCCTTGCCTACAGTCAATGAGTTGTCAAACACAATCGACCTCCCTTCCACCCTTTCCCGCGCCGAAGCCCTCTTCAACCGCTTCCAACGCACCGTCGCCGCGCTGGATCAGAAGAATCCGCTCCCTCCACCCTCTACGGCCCGACGCCGCCTGCCCGCCCCTACTTCACCTAAATCCAGCGACGACGGGAAGTCCAACGCCGCGCTCAAGGCCGCGAAAGCAGGCTCCATTGCCTCTCGGGCCGGAGGGGCATCGAGTGGCGTAGAGGCCGGACCGGCGAAGGGCAAGGGCAAGGTTGGTGCTGGGAATGAGGCTGGGGATGGGAAGGAGGAGGAGGGGAAGAGGGTTAAGGTGGTTAGTCCGGAGTTGAGGGGCTTGTTGAGTCGGAAGGTGGTGAAGCTGGAGAAGGGGGATGTGCAGAAGCATGGGGGGAGGGTGAGGTAGTGTGTTTAAGAGGGTGGGTTGGATTTTGGACGGATGGCGTTGGGGTGGGTTGATGTTGATGGGAGCAAAGGCTCACAGCGATACGAATGCAACTATAGTACTGAAAATTGAGGTAAAGACAGAGTTGTAGCGAGGAAGAGACTCTCGAGAGTTAAATACAATCGTTATATCTAGCTTAGCTGGCTAGCTCATTGCTGCCCTCTGCATGGACCTTCGGGAACCGCACTGGAGGTTAAATTGAATATATATGTCTACATCAGATGTGGACACGATGAAAACCAGGCATTCAGGCAGACGTACCTGCAACTACATATATACCGCTGCAAGGAGCATTCTACTCGTAGGAAGGACCGAGGGTCATGGTAGATGGAACACGGTGACGTACTGTACTTACTAGGAATGGGAGTGCCGACGGTGACGTGCTCACCAGAGTAAGGAAGGTAACAAAGGAAGCTATCGCCACATCGTACATTCAGTCCACGAGCCTCTTCTCTCTTCTCTCTTACTCCATCTTCCATCAAACCCCTCACTTTACGGATGTACGCTATTTGAATGCACGTCTAAGGACATGCCTCCATCATGCGTGCTTGGGGAGCGGGGGGGGGGGGGAGGCGGAGGCGGGTTCCTATTGTACGTTGCAATGGGATTGAATGGATTGAATGGGACTGGCATTGCGACCTAAGTACGCCCCCGAACGCCGACTAGAACTAACAGATCGAGCCTAGAAGAAATTCACGCCACCTCTCGCACTCTTCGCCACGCTACCGGCCTTGCCGCCGACGATGCTCGGGGCCTTCCCGGCGGGACCGGCTGTGCGGCCGACCACGCTCCCCGCCTTACCGATGGGAGCGGCAGCCTTTCCTACCACGCTCGGCCCCTTACCACCGACCAGACTCTTCTGATCCCCGAACCCCACGCCGACTTTCCGCCCTCGGTGCGGGTTAGGGGAATGGAGGGGGTTGACACTACGTGCGTGATGGGATGAAGTGATTGAACGGGCTGGCCTTGAGACCTAACATACACTACGCCTGCCAAACGCCGAATATAACAGCAATAACACGTCTAGAAGAAGTTCACCCCGCCCCCCGCGCTCTTCGCCACGCTCCCTGCCTTCCCACCGACCACGCTGCCAGCCTTCCGGGCGGGAGCGCCAGCCTTAGCGACCACGCTGGGCGCCTTCCCGGCGGGACCAGCCTTACCAACAACACTCTTCTGATCCCCGAACCCGACGCCCAGAAAATCGACTTTGCCGCCCTCGCGCCGAGGCCCGGGATACGCATCCTTCTTCCCCACGGTACTCCCCGCCGTCTTATTCACCACACTAGTCGCCTTCTTCGGCGCCCCCGCCCCACCCTTCTGTCCAACGCCAGCCAAACTTCCGAGTGGGATGTGCCCGCCACCTTCGCGCACGCCCCGGGCAACGGTGGAATCCGCCTTGCCGCGTCCCTTTCCGGAGCGCACGTCCCGCACCATCCTGGCATGCGGGGACAGCGCCACAGATGCGGGGACTACCTTCCCGGAGGCGTTCTTTACGGGGGGAGCGTAGGGCGTGTCGCGGGAGTAGGGGGTCGCAGCCGCGGGTTTCGTATTCGCAGGGCGAGGGCGGGTGGAGATGGAGCTTGAGGGGGCGATGGTGGAGGGGAGGGCGGCTTGCGTGGGGAAGGGTTTGGGTTTGTTCGGGACGCGGGAGAGGTTTGCTGCTGTTAGGGCTGTGGTACCTGGTTTTGGGGGGGTGAATGGTTTGATAGGATGCTTGCTGGAGGCTTTTGCGGTGCTGACGGTGGTTTTGGCCGCGGTTTTGGGTTTGACGGTTGAAGTGGAAGTGCTGGATTTGGGTGGTGGCGGCATGAGGAGTTTCTGCTGCTTCGGCGCGGGGAGCGCGAGTCGCTCCTTGGGGCCCGTGATGCGGTACTGTGTTGGTGATGAGAAGGTGCCGGGGTTCGGGGCGGTTGCGCTCTTGACGGCTTCGCCGTAGGAGGAGACGTAGCTGGCGTAGCTGGAGATGCCGTGGTCGACGGCTGGGGGGGGGAGGGGTTAGCGGGTTTGGAGGGAGTGGGGGACGGGTTTGAGGATGGTACCATCGCCGTAAGCTCGTCCCTTCGCTTCGATTGCATCGCCCACTGCATTGACGGCGTCGCCTGCGTACCCGCCCGCCGTAGTGATGGCGCCGGCGGCGAGGCCGGAGAGGGAGTTGGTTATTATGTTGGTTACTATTCCGGCCATTATGGTGTTTTGGGGAAGTGATTTGGAAGGAATTGAGAGGGAAGAGTAGAGGTGGAAGAGAGGGAGAGTAGGTTTGGATTGAAGTGGTTTAGATTGGGATTGAGAGGGAGTGGTTGAGTGACGGAGGACTGTTCGATTAGGGGAGTGACTGTGGAGGCGGATCGAGATTGGATGGAGGTGGCGAATGCGACGGCCGGCCTTGCGTGTGAGGCTGGTGGGCGGGGGGGAGGGGGCGAAACCTGATTGTGTTGGGTGTGACGTATATCACGTGGGGTACATGCTGGAGGTACATGCTGGAGGTACCGGCATAGCGAGAATCAAGCAGATGGGCACGCGATCGCGATGTTCAGATGTTGATATTCAGATATTGATACTCGTTACATAGCAGAATCCAACGCAGCAGCCCCCTCAACGCCGTCAACTCCTCCCAAAACCACATCTTCCCCCCCCTAAGCCCCCTGCCTCGCCTTCTCCGCACAAATCAGCGCAATAATCCGCGCCAACTCCGCACTCTGCTCAAACTGCTCCCGCTTCACCTGATCGCTCACACTCTCCTCCGCCGCTAACTCGGACCCCGTCTTCAACATCCGGTTCTGCAAAGCTAACATCTTGCCCAACGTGTTGTCGAGAAAGGGGGCCGAGAAGCGGATGTGCTCTGTCCCTTGGCCTGGTAGGCGGATCTCGAGCTTGCGGGGCGGTTTCTTTGCGGGTTGGCTGGTGTTCTGTTGGGGGGCGGGCGAGGGCATTGAACTGGGCGTGTTAGCAAGGCTGGAAGTGACGGGTAATTGCTTTAGGGTGATGGGAGGATAATGGGAAGGGGGGACGTACCGCTCGACAAAAGTCATGTTCTCCGCCATCTCGGCGACACGGTTCGCAATCCGCGCGGCCATGATTTCGAAGGGCCCATGGCTTGCTCCGTTGGGTGCGTGCTTGACGGCGCCGTTGAGTTGGCCGGAGGGCTTGGTGCGCGAGACGGTGCTGCGCGGGGATTGTACGGATCCAGGCATTGTGTGCTGTGCTCAATTTCTTTGACAAGAGGTAAAATAGGTAGACTTGCAATTCGACTAGCAATGCGAGATGTAGAACTGAGGCGGTGCGGTCGAGATAGCGAGCAGTGTTTGTATCCCCCCCGAACAGAGATTGGCACTCCCTGCCCCCGCCACAGCCCTGACGTCAGCCGCGAAAACAGGACGCGGATCGGGGGCGGCGGGCCAATGGCCGGCGCCCGATGGTCTGGGGCCAGCCTTGTCTGCCGTGCCACACTTCGCTTCCTAGTCGATGACGCCCGCGTCCTCCGCCACGCCCCGAGAGTCGAAACACCATCGCATCTCAACTTCTCTTTTATCAGAAATGCTCTATACACAATGACTACGCCCGCAAAACCCCTCGCAGACCTCGGCGCCGGCCTAAGCAGCAAAGCCCCACCGGGCGGCGCCGCCGTCGGCCCGGTTGGACAAGCCGAGCGCGCATTCACCGCGGCCTCGACGTTCATATCTGGCATCCTCGCGTGCGTGTCCCACGTCCCGCTGCGGACCGGACTAACGAGTGCAGAATCAATGCGACGCAGTTCCTCGGCGCGCCGCTTAAGGTCATCGACCCTAAGTTCTACCAGGCATACATGGCGTTCACGAAGCAATCGTTCGGCGTGCTCATTACTACCATGACAGCATGGTGGTCGCCGACCGTCGTGCGCGTCAGTGGGGATGAGAGTATACCGAAGCAATTGGCGCGCAGCGCCGATGGGACGCTGCAGTGCCGGTTTCCGGATCGGATTGTGTTGATGGCGAATCATCAGCTGTACACCGACTGGTTGTATCTCTGGTGGGTGGCGTACACGAACAACATGCACGGAGCGATTTACATTGTGCTTAAGGAAGCACTCCGAAACGTGCCTTTCGTCGGCTGGGGCGCCCAGATGTATAACTTCATTTTCCTGGCCAGGGACTGGGAGAAAGACCAAGCGCGGTTCCGCGACGCGCTTCAGGCGCTCGATAATGATGATCCGATGTGGCTGGTTATATTCCCCGAGGGCACGAATCTCGCGAAGGAGACGAGAGCGGCGAGTAAGCGTTGGGCCGACAAGCAGGGCCTGCAGGACATGAAACACGTCCTCTTGCCCCGGAGTAAGGGGTTGCAATTCAGCCTGCAGAATCTGCGAAGGAGTACCGAGTGGCTGTACGACGTGACAATCGGCTACGAAGGCATCCCGTACGCCCCCCATCTCCCCCGTCCCCCCAAAAGCTAACCCCCCGACAGGGAAGGCCAATACGGGCAAGACATCTTCACCCTTCGCAGCAGCATGTTCGAAGGCCGCCCCCCAAAATCCGTAAACATGCACTTCCGGCGCTTCCGCATCTCCTCCATCCCCATCGATAACGACGACGCCTTCGCACTCTGGCTGCGCAACCGCTGGCGCGAGAAAGACTACATGCTCGAGCACTTTGCGCGGCACAACAAATTCCCCTCCGACTCTTTGTGGCTCACCAAACCCAATCCAAAGCCGTGTCCGGCCCGCGTTATAGAGACGGATATCCGCCCGAACCGCATGGAGGAGTTTCTGGCGATTTTTGCGCCGCTGACGGCGGTGGGCGCGGTGCTGGGCATGGCGGGTGGGGGCGCAGATCCGAAGGCCCTGGCGGAGATGCTACAGGATGCGGCGAAGGGGAAGGGCGCACTTACGGGTACCCGCGACGACAACTCGGCCCAGCCATCAAAGCTTGAGAAACGCCCTGCATCCAAGGCAACGGCCCCCGCAAAAGACGCGAATAAAACGCCCGCCCCTGCTCAGCGCGACATGCTCCAGGAGTACCTCGCCGCGCTGCGCCCGATGCTCGACGGCATGCCCGGCATGTCCGGCGGCCCAGCCGTAGGCAAACCTACAGGCGCCGCCGCAGGGAAACCCACCGGCGCACCCTCCGCTCCCGCAAAGGCCAAACCACCCACCCAACCTGCCCGCAAACCACCTCCCGCCTCATCCCGGGCACCCCCCAAAGCCGCCTCCGTCATCTCCGCCCCCGTAGCTCAAAAAGCATCCCGCCCACCCGCCCCGCGGGCAGCGTCAGAAGCCCCGCGCCCCGCGGGGACGGGCCGGGTAGGCCGGCAGAAATACACCATTCCGCCCGCACGGCCAGTCACAACGGGGGCATGGAAGGGTGCGCCGAAAGTGGCCAAGGGAACCAGTCAGGCGGGCGCGGGGGCGAAGCCGGTGAATATCGATCCCGCGGTATTGTCCCAAATGAAGGGCAAGACGCCGAAGCCGGTGGATATCGATCCCGAGATGTTGGCCCGGATGAAGGGGAAGAGTGGGGAGAAGAAGCCGGTGAGTGTGGATCCTAGTGTTTTGGCGAAGATGAAGAAGGGGATGTAGGCTGTGCTGGATGCGGATGAGGTGAGGAGAGAGGTCGGGTAGTCGCACGTTGGCCGCGTGGTGACATCCGACCCGGCTTGGCACAACGGACAGCCTTGCGAGGCTGAAAACGTGGCGCGGGAAGTTTCACGACGTCACTCCAACCACCTGGATCACATGCGACATTTAATGGACGTCACTCCAGTCCCAGCTGTCCTCGCTCGAGACGAGCCGTCTGTCATTCCCTCAATGGTGGGGTTGGGCGATGCATGTTTGCGATAAAGTATCCACGGGAACTGTCCGGCCCGTGTTTGAGAATGAAGGGCGCATTGTACCTGAGTCGCGCCTCATATCGGCGTGCCTAACACGGGGCGAGGGTCGCGCATCGATATCGCTGTCATTACGCCATCTCCGCTTGTATGCTGCGTCGCGAATGAATCTCTTCACATGTTCTGGACCCGTCGGCGCAGTCGAATTGCCCTCTCGTCTCTTGATACCCGGTCCTCGGTTCTGATGAGCGCTACGGTACGCTAGTTAGCAATAGATTCTCATCCAGGCGTACTCAAGTAATCACCTACTCTTCGCTTCCCCGCGTAACCGCACTTGGCGCCTCTATCCGCCGCCCGCGCCCCGCGTAGCTAATTGCGGCGATCATGAGCGCCGAGCGCCCCGTCATCTACCCGCTGTGCGCGCGTAACGCAGCCGAGATCCCAACGGCGCAATCTCCTCCACAAGCTCCATCCCCACACTGATGAGCCCAGCCCCCAACTTCGGATTCCCTGAGCGAGCTGGGGCGAGCTGGGGCGAAGAGGGCGTATAAATACCCTCCCCATCCCCTTTCACCATCCAGCCCCAGCATCACATCATCACCATCACGCCATCAGTCCTTCCAAGTGTACCATACCACCCAACGCTCCTTACAGCAATAATGAAGTTCCTCACCATCCTCGCCGTCCTCATCACCGCCGCCGCAGCGCAGGACTGCGCGGCTAAGGTGGCTGCCATCCCGGCTTGCGGGGTGAGTTCCCTGGCTTCCC
>ML996704.1:657647-712134 GCA_010356995.1 Trichodelitschia bisporula | reverse complement strand
CTTTCCCACTCCCTCAAGCTCTCCCCCCCCCCGCTCTAGTTCTAGCTCGCTCGCTGACGCTCGCTCGCAGCGCACCTGCATCGACCCCGAAATCACCGCCGCCGGCTGCACCGGCCCCACAGACCTAAAATGCATCTGCGCCAAGCGCAGCGCCATCGAGCCCAAGGCGGCCGCGTGCGTGGTGAAGGGGTGCCCGGCGGCGGATACGCTCAAGGTTCAGCCTGCTGTTGCGGATGTTTGTGCGTGCGTCGGCGCATAAACATATGAACATATAGGAAGGGAGGGAGGGAAATGTATATAAAGAGGGTGGGGAGGAGGTGATGAAATGTATAACTTCGGAGTTGAAATGCTGAGAGTGGCGTGAGCTTGTGTGAAGCGCGAGGCGCAATGGCATATTCAGACCTCACCGGAAAGTCCAATGTCCAATGCACACCTCGCGTGCAGGAACCGGGGAAGCAGAGAACCTAAGCACGGGTAGAGGTGTGGACATGGGGCTGATCGACAGCTCGACAGCATGGGCTAGCCAGGATAGAGGGCTTCATATCGACATGTGGCGTAAGATTAGCCTTGCTATTGTAGAAGAACCGGGTCAGTGGCTCAGTAGACGCGGAGAACGACACGCACAAGTTGCGGCTCAGCGAGGAGCAATTAGTGGTTCGAGTCCCCAATGCAGACGATGCAGCTAGTCGCTATCATCCAACAACTCTGCCAACTCCGCCTCCTCCTCCGCCGTCAGGACCACCTTACTCTTCCCCCCCTCCTCCTCCTCCGGACGCCTCGCCAACCTCTCCAACTCCGTCCTATCAAGCGGCCACCACCTCACCGTCCCATCAATCCCCACACTCACAACCCCCTTCCCTACCAGCGCCAACCCCGTAACCTCCTCCCAATGGCCCTCAAGCTCAGCAACACACTTCCCCGTCCCCCGATCCCAAACCCGCACGCCCTCATCCCGACACGCCGTCACCACCAACCCCCTCCGTTCATCAACAATCACATCCCTTACAAAATCCGGATGCTTTAGAATTGTATCCGCCTTCCACCCGCGCTCCCGCACTAAGCATCTAGCGCTCTTATCCGCACTCGCAGTCCACAAGTCCCCATCCCCGTCCACCCGCAGCGCATACACGCTCGTCTCGTGCGTTACCAGCGGGGCCAGCGGCTCATCCGGCGCAGCGGCGGATTCCACATCCGTGCCAGGATCCGTAGATAGCTCAAATGCGCGCGAAGCAGACACAAACCACCGCCGAATCTCCCTCGTACTATCCGCGCTAAAAATCGTTGCGTAGCTCTCGCCCGCGCCAGTGGTGCCCACATCCTCCAGCGCAAGCGCCTGCACGCCGCGCGCGTGGCCCACGAGGCCATGCAACCGCGCGCCAGTAACCGGATCCCAAACCGCGATCGTCGCGTCCGCAGACGCTGAAATAAGCAGTGGCGCCGGCAACGGCGCAACCAAGAGGGCTTTCACAAAATCGGTATGGCCGACGAGCCGGGCCGTGCGCTTCACGGCCTTGACTTTAGCTTCGGAGGACGCTCCGGGTGTATCATCGGTGGAGCCAGCTGCGGCGGCTGGCAGGGGCCAGGCGTATATGTTCTTGTCCCAGCTCCCGGCGAACAGCGTCCCACCGCTGCGCGGGCCGGGCAGCAGCGCGAGACAGGTGAGCGGGGCATCGGGCGCTGCGTCGGGGCGGAAGACGTGCGACACGCATGGCGGCTGGGGGCGAGTTAGCACGGGGAGTTCGTTTCCGCAGAATGTCAACGCCCTGCGTGGGTGTGGGCGGGGTGGCCACGCAGCGGCACGCAATTGGCGCGGGGAGAGCTTACACACTTCGAGCGAGACGCGCCGCACGCAGCCCGCGGCTTCGCAGACGTAGACGGCGGTATCTGGGGCGTAGGGATCGGGGGCGAGGGCGAGGATCTTGGAGGATAGAGGGATGGGGGAGCCGGCGGTGTTGGTGCGTTTGGTGGCGCGGCGGCGGGATTCGTCGAGGGAGGAGCTGGCGTGGTGAGGGGTGGGTTGGATATGAGGGCGTTGGAACTCACGTTGTTTGGAAAAAGTGGCCGGCGTCGGTTGAGATGGACATTGTCTGCTGAGTTTGAAGGCGATCCGCCAGTTTACTTTCCTCTGATGAAGAGTTCGTGTGGTGATGTTTTGACGAAGCTTTTTCTTGGGATGACGAAACAGCTCTTCAAATCACCCCTCCTTGACACACGTGATAGCGCGTCTGGAGTGACAACACCTCCGACAGCTACCCCGCATAGCTGCTGTATCACCAACTTCTTTTTTTTGGCCTTTGCTCTTCTGTTATCTTCTGATTCTTCATCTGTCTTATCACCTCTTCTTTCTGTTATCCTCAGAGGCTGTCACTCGTTTGAAGCACTTGCTCTCTAACCTATCCGAACACCCTCAAAGCAAACTCCCCATATCAAAATGGCCGTCAACACACTCCGCCACTTCGAAGACGCCCCCGAGTAAGCCAACTCCCCCCCCCCAGCCACGGCCTCGACTTCCTCATCATCCGCACCGGTGAATCCACCGTCGAAGGCACCCGCGACTTCACCCTCCACGCCCGCCTCCTCACCTCCCACTCCCCCTTCTTCCAAAGCAAAGGCGGTACAGGCACCACCATCATCCGCCTCCCCAACGTCGCCCCCAACGTCTTCAACGCCTACGCCCACTGGGTGTACTCCAACCGACTGTACCTAGGCGCGCGCGGCATCAAGTCCGTTAGGCAATACACTACGGACTGCACGAGTCTGCTGGGCAAGACGTATCAGCTGGGCCAGCAGCTGGGGGATCAGGACTTTATGCGTGCGGTGGTGGATGTTACGCTGGAGACGCTGCATCCGAACTGGGCGCAGAGCGTGCTCAATGTGCAGTCAGTCGTGAGGGAGCGGGTTGCTGCAAGTGGTTAATGCGTTGCAGGTCCAGGGCTTCGGTTACGACGACGGCGCCGCCGACGAGGACGAGGATTTTCGTTCCGCTTAAGCATCGAGTGCCACTTGCCGTCTGATGATGGTGGTAGCGGATCGCATGCCGAAATACGCCCCGCGGTCGATTTCCGTCTGATGGCCCTTGAATTTTGGCGCAGAGTTGCACCCAAACAAGTCCAACACCCTCTGACCATCGCCCTCACTGCCTAATTACCACTCATCTCATCCTCCGCTACTCCATTCCACTCCGGCCCTTTATCACTACACCCACTCGCCTAACACCCCCGCCTACGGCCTCGGAGCCCGTTCCGAGCACACCCCACTGCACAAACACAAATACGACGCTCCCGGTGGAACAACGTGCATATGATTTGTCTCTCATGTCCGGCTTAGCGTGGCGTCTTTGTTCCTCATGTCCCAATTAGCGTGGCGTTCTCATTTCCTTTTAACGGTGGATCATATACCCAGTTTCCCTCTGTTCCCAACATCGGCGTTTATCGGATTGAGCGTTGAGCGTTGTCGTCATCCCAATCTGTCCCATTTAGCCCCCACACCATCAGGATGGCACGTGGGTGTGTGAATTTCCATTAGCCCAAACTCTTCCTCTCGCGCGCTTCCTCCACAATGCCATTGACGGTGGTCGTCGCGATGGTGTGTAGGCCCAGTCAGGTACAGCCGAGGTCCGCCTCAAGCCCTATAACCACCCATCCCCGATCTGAAATCGCGACAGTCCCACTCACTCAATGAGCACAGTAAGCCAGGCACCGTTCAAAATTGCATCCGAACCAGCAACGTCATCTTGGCCCAATATCCCGCCCAGCGGTCAACCGCTTTCTCAAGCTTATCTCCCGCACCCGGGCCCCATACGGCCCCAACCCAGCGTACGAGCACCAGCATTCCCAGCCGCCCACTCCCTCCTCCGCCATATTCTAACACTGAACCATAGCATTCCATCCGTGCAACCATTGTGAACGTCATGTGCCCCCACACCTCACCGGCACGTTGCGCAAATTGCCTACCCACCCATCACCCCCCGGTCAACGGTCTATATACGATCTATATACCGCCAACTATACGCACCAAATCGCGCTCTTGCTGCCCGTCCGACGGTAGCAGCATCCCGATTCTCCAGCTCGTAGCGGCCGGAGTCTAGCCGCGCCGGCCGGGTGCTGCACGAATGAATTAATTACATCCGTCCACGGAATCGAATGCCCATAAACCTTATCACCGCGCTCGCCCCGCACCCCACCCTCACCCTCCACCCCACAACCACCGTCATGCATCCTCCCATTCTCCTCGCCCTGGCCTCACTGGGCTCAGCCCAATTCCACACCCCCTGGAGCCTTATATCGCCCCCCTCCGGGCCCCACACCGACCCCCCCAAACTCGGCTTCGGCACCTGGATGTTGGACGAGCCCGCCAACGCCACCGAGGCCGTCGCATCGGCCATCGAGCTCGGGTATAGGCACATTGACTGCGCGACGGCATATCAGAACCAAGAGGCGGTTGGGAAGGGGATAGCGGAGGGGTTGAGACGGACGGGGTTGAGGAGGGAGGATTTGTGGGTTACGAGTAAGCTTTGGAGTACCAGGTATGTTGGGGAAAGAGGGGAGCTGGGAAATGTGGAGGGTGGGGCTGATGAAGACAGACATGGCGCGCTCGTCCCGAGCGGACTCGCGCTCAACCTCAAGCAACTCGGGCTCGAGTATCTCGATTTGACCCTCATGCACTTCCCCGTCGGCACCACGAACGGGAACAAGAGCGAGTACGACATCATCCCAACGTGGAAGGAGATGGAGAAGATCGTCTCTGCCAAAAACGCCCCCGAGGCGGGCAAAACGCGCTTCATCGGGATTTCCAACTTCAACGTCACGCAGCTGGAGGATTTACTCAAGGCCGCGAGCATAAAGCCCAAGGTGCGTTTGCGCCCCCCTTCTTTGGAATGCTGAGAACTAACCGCCCCAGGTGCACCAATTCGAGCTCCACCCCTACCTCCAACAAACCCCCTTCCTCGCCCTGCACCGCACCCACAACATAACCGTAACCGCCTACGCCCCGCTAGGCGACACAAACCCCGCCTACCGGCCCGGCGGCATGAGCGGCGGGCGCTACACCAGCGCCTCCTCCGCGCACCTCCCACAACCCCTCCTCACGCACCCCACGCTCCTCAGCATCGGTGCCGCGCGGGGCTGCACGCCTGCGCAGGTATCCCTCGCCTGGAACATGGCAAGGGGAGTAATCGTGCACCCTAGGGCGAAGAGGGTGGACCACCAGAAGGAGAATCTGCAGGCGTTTAGGTGCCCGCTGCAGAGGGAGGATGTGGATCGGGTTAATGCTATTGAACGGGAGGTGGTGTATCGCATGTGGGATCCGTGTCCGAGTACGTGGGGCGTGCCGTGTTATTTGGGGTTGGGGGGGGGGAATGAGGCTATTACGCTGGGGTTGAGGAGGGGGTAGGGGTGTGGGTTGTGGGTTGAGAGATGTATATCCTGTTCGTTGTATATCCCACTTTTGTGTATTTCTTGAATGCTAGATTGGAGGCGCGATTGTGTCCTGTGATGCCTGTGATCTACTCGGCCGTGATGTTGAGCTCTATCAGGACCGAAGGGGCAGATCTGAGTGACAGCCATAGGGCCACTTGGGCGGGTCAGTGGCATCCGGAAGGCGTATCCCCAGTTCTCAAGCTTCTACTATGATGCAGAACGCTTTTCCACGCCGTGGTCACTGTCTCTCGTTAGCTTCGAAGGAAAATCCCCATGTGCCCTTACCAATCCCTCCAATTCTCCGACGTGGAAAGCCTCAATCCTCTCACAGGCTCAAGCCCACAACGTGCCATCCCTACTCGCTCCCCCCATCGTCACTCCCACTCCCACTCCCACCCTCCCCCTCCTCCCCCCTCGCAGCAGCCCTCTTTACCTTATCCCTCGCCCTCTTCTTAAACTTCTTCTCCCGATTCCGTCTCGCCTTCTTCGCCCTCTCCTGCACCTCCTTCTCCTTCTCCATCTTAATCTTCTCCCTCAACGCTATCCTCATTTTCTTCCCCTTCCTCTTCTTCTTCGTCGCCCTCTGCTCCTCTCCCTCTATCTTCCCCTCTACCCTCTCTCCCGCCTTAACCTCCCCCCGTACCCGCACCACGCGCCACGAGTACGTCATCCCCGGCCAGCGCACACCCGCCCATCTTCCCACATCCCTCCCTGTAACCGCAGCCGCGTGCATCCGGTCATCGGGTCCGGGGGCGCGGTACCACCCCTCCGGCCGCGGGGCCACGAAGCCCGGGTTCAAATTCGGCGTCGGCGAGCGCACACGAATAGCCCGCGGCTTCTCCGTAGCAAACAGCCTAAACTCGACCTCCGTCTCATCCTCATGTACTTGTTCAGATATGCGCTCGGGGGCCGGGGCGAATGTAAGCGGCGCGCGGGCCTCGAGCGCGGAGAGCAGGGCGGGCGGGGGAGAGGGCGGCGGGGTGGGGGAGGAGTCGAGGTCGGTGCGCGCGACGCTGGGCTAGTTAGTGGGTATAAGGGGAGAGGGTGGGTAGCTTACGCCTGAGAGTCGGGGAAGCGGAACATTGTGGTGTTGGTGTGGGTTGCGGAGGGCGGAGGTGAGGTGCGGTTGAAGTTTGAGGTTGATGCCTGGGGGTGCCTTGTGATGGCTTGCGGCTTGTCGGGGGTCGGAGCTGCGCGACGTCAACTTCAATGTCACGATCGCTTCAATGTCACGATCGACCGCTGCCCCGCGAATTACTGTACTTTTGTTGAGAGCCTTTGCCCGCGATCAGATCTTCATACCTCCGTAGTCACTAATGGTACATCCTAATCCCATCACCGGCCAGCGACGACCCCTCGCTAACATCATTCCCAGTTCGCCCTCCAGAACTCATCCTTCCCCATCCGTCTCCATCCTCGCCCCACAAGGCCCGGATAACAGCGGAGCGCTGACCGCACTCCTTCACCAGCATCTTCAACATCGTCTGGACGCGTAAATATGCCCAGCTCAGCAGTGTTGCTCTGTCATGAAGCGCGGAGCTGCAGCACGCCCCAGCATCGTTAGAATGTAACGGTCAGATCCCCGATTCCCCAGCCGCACCGTGAGTGATACAATATACGCCTCGACGCACGTGCCCGGATCTGTGCGGCGTGTCGTCACGGTCCCAGACCCAGTGGTGTGAGGGACATAAGTAGCGAGTCCCGCCTTAAGAACGGGTGATTCGGCTTTACACCTTCGAGCTCTACGGTTGTCGAGGGCTGGATATCAGATTCGCACTAGGCCGCCCAATCCCATCCCGTTGGCAAGATGTCCACGTCTCAGCCTCTTAACGAGTCCGCCTCCCCTCCTAATCGTCTATCTGCTTACTGACCTTCCCGGCAGACTCCTGACCCGCGACCTCGTGGATATATACGTCGGCTCAGAGAACACGCACTGGGTCCTCCACGAAAAGCTCCTCTGCACAAAAGCCCCCTTCTTCACCTCCATCTTCCAACCCCAACCACCCATCACCACCCCACCCACCCCGCCCGGGAAATCCCCCCCCCTAACCACCGACCCAACCCACCCCCTCACCAAGCCCAACACCCTCCCCCCCTCCCCGCCCGCCTCGCCCAAGGCCCGCTCCCCCTCAACCGCCCCTGCCGGCCCAGACCAGAAAAAAATCCACCTCATCGGCCTCCCCGACGAAGACCCCGCCGCCTTCGCCGCCTTCGTCTCCTGGCTCTACAGCGCCGTACTCCCACCTGGCTCGCGCGAAAACGACCTAACCCCCCTCTACGCCCTGGCTCTCATGGGCGAGAAATGGTCCTCACCTGAGCTGACCCACGCGGCTGTCCGCGCACTCGCTGCGTATTACCGCTCTACGAGCACGCACCCGTGCCTACGGCGCGTGCAGTACGTGTGTTCGGAGGCGAGGCCGAGGAGTGCGGTTAGGCGGTGGACGGTGGGCGGGGCGGCGCGCGGGTTGGTGGTAGGTGGGGATGTGCAGGATGGGGAGGGGGGGTTGCCGGGGCATTGGGTGAGGGCGTTGGGGAAAGATGGGGGGTTGGCGGTGGAGGTGCTTGAGGCGATTAGGGGGTGGGGGGTGGATGGGAGGGCTGTGCCGGATTACTTTGGGGAGGGGCTTGGGGGGGTTATTCATGGGGGTATGGAGAAGGGGAGTGGAGGGGCAGCGGGGAAGGTGGAGGTGCAGAAGGAATTTATGGATGGGAGGGGGGAGGAGATGGGGTTGAAGGATGAGGAGGTTACTGTTATTGCGGAGTACTAGGGGGCTGGGTTGGGGGATGGGTTGAGGGAGGGGAGACAGTTGGTATCCTTTCCTAATGTGTATAGCTTTCATGCCGTTAATACTGCCAAAGACCAAGGCAGGGCATGAGGCTTCTTGTCGAAGGACTTAACCTGTGGTCATTATTGTTCGCATAAAGCTTACAGTACGTCGGTCCTTTCCCAAGTCAACTACGCGTTATCATGCTGAGCATTGCGGATGCAAAAAGTGACATTAGCTGCCATATCGATAAGCTGTCGTAGCCCTGCCGCTTCATACTGTGTTGTGTCGATGCCGCAATTTGCTCCCGCTTTAAGAAAACCCAACTCTTTGGGCAAAAGGGAAGAATCACCAATGTGAAATTGGCAAAAGATGTTGACAAGGACGAGATTCGAACTCGTGCTCATTTCTGAATCAGGATATTGTGCTAAGGTAGACCTTAACCTGACGCCTTAACCAACTCGGCCACCTTGCCAGATAATTCGATGACAAAATTAACACTTGTTTCCTGATACCCTGGCGGGCAAAACAGGGCGGTACAGGGTACTCAGGAGTCCATCAGCCTCCCATGGCCCGCAACTTGCCATAGATCCCAACCAGACCTGCGCCTTCACAAGACGACTAGAACAACCAATCCCGACAGAGACGTCACATCCTTAACAATCCAAAGTAAGACGAACAACTCAATCTTCCCTCTTGCATCACCTAAGCAGACAACCATACGGCTTCCAGAAACGTCACCTCCCTCGCCGACGTAACCCATCGTCACCCTCCAGTCACAATCAGGCGTACGAGTGCGACCCTGCATACGCTTCTGGAAATCCACGCGCCCCGCCCTGGCCGCGTTCCACGCGCTAGCCACGCGGGTGAGTGCGTGATCGCGTGCCGGCCCAGCGGGTCCAGGTCCGCCTCGTGGAAACCCCTCACCAACGATCGGCGGGTGCCGCCCGCCCTGTGAAAACCCGTCACCAGCGTCCGGTCGTCCGGACCGGCGCGCCGCAGACCCGCCGTGTCGTAGACCTGCTCACCTCTTCTCTCACCATCAAAGCGGCAAGATGGCCGAGCGGTCTAAGGCGCCAGCTTCAGGTTCGACTTCTTAGCGGAGTTGAACGTGCTGGTCTAGTAATAGGCGTGGGTTCGAATCCCACTCTTGTCATCATCTTTTGCCTGGTGAACGAAGTGAGGCGGAGGGGAGACTTTCTTTGGCGGAGGGTGTGTTGTTAGGTGGGCTGATTGAGGGCGCGTGGTGTTTTTTTGGTACCTTCTCCTGTGGTGCCATGACTCCCCCTCATGACGTGTCGGGAAGTTCGAAGCGATGCCGACGTAGGTAACTGGGTCAGTTGCTCACCGACATCAAGAGCGTCTGATCTTCTGTCACACCAGCTATGACGCTAGAACGTGGCGATATCGAACATCGTGTGGGGGTGGCTGTGGCCTCATAAGCGGCAGTCAGTCAAAAGCAGCGGGTAGCAAACCGCTCCTCAAACTTCACCACCTGGAAGCCGCTCCGGCCGGGCCGCGGAACGTTGACATCAAAGAAAGGGTCCAGCTCGCTCCTCGTGGGACGTGCCACAGATGCCGCCCTACATCCAGAAACTGTCATGAGATTTGGCGTCATGTTTGCTACTCCCTCACGACCCTTCGTGGCCGCTTGATACCGCACAAACAGCCCTGACACCATCATTCACATCACAAAAGCGCATATAAGCCCCCTCACTCCTGCGAGAACGTAAGTCCACATCAAAGTCAAAATCAAAGTCAGAAACAACATACCTCAATCCAACATGTACCAAACCGCCCTCTACGCCCGCGAAGGGCCCGCATACTTCGACCCCGACCCGCTCTGGGATAGGGCCCCGTTCGCACTGCGGCAACGGCCCGGCCTGGACTGGCTTGGGTATGATCCGCTCATGGGGCGCCTGGGGCGCAATCGGTTCGGCCCTCGCGGGTTTCCGGGATATGGTGCCCGGGCCTGGCCGGATGATTATTGGTTCGAGCCATGGATGGATGGGCATAGGCCGAGTCACTATGATTACAGTTCCGGACGGAGGCGTCGGAGATGGGGGGCGGTGGGGATGATTTGAGTGGATGACGTGGCCTGGGTATGGGTGGAGCGGTGATAGCGGCTGGGTTTCATTCGCTTGGGATAAGGGGCGAGGCGAGGGGATCGGTGCATAGGAGGGAGAGGATGCGGTCAATTGTGGCTTGTAACTGCGAGGGTTGGAGGAGTGTGGTGGCTATGTGCTTTCTCTGTAATGTATTAGTATTGTGTCGCGGGACTTCTACCAATTGACGACTTACGAATGCGAATGCTGAAGTTTTGTACGCCTGGTGATACACGAGCTTGTACTCCTCATCCTTGTCGCCATCCTCCTCTGCCAGAGGCTTATCCATCCCCGCCAAGTCGATAGAGGCCATAGACGGGTGGCGACTCGTCCGCTTCTTGCGCTGTGTCAAGCCATAGAAGCGCATTCCCGCCATGACAAGCCTGGACAACGTCTCCTTATTCTTAGCCTCAGTGATATCCTCCGACACAAGCGCCGCACTAGTCTGCACGCGCGACAGAGGCGAGCGCTTTACCGGCCCATCCAGCAACCCCTTCCTCCCAAGCAGATTCTCAGACACACTGCGCGACCTCGCGACATGGCGCCTGGGATCCCGCTCACGAGCCCCAGACTCGGCCTGCGTCTCCTCGAGCGGTGAATTCGGCTGCGACATGTAGCTCGTCACGGGCCGGATGGGGTCTAGTCGTGCGGCTGCGGCAGACACGCTCTGTCCGCCTTCCCGTTTTGCCTTCTTGCGTCGCTCGGTGGCGGCATCGAACATGTCTGCGACGTATTTGCGCTTGTTTTGGGTGGCGAGGGCGGTGGCTTTCATTTCCTGGAAGGAGGGGAGGAATTGGGCTCCGTCTTCGGTTGCGGGGAGGGCGGGGGAGAGGGGCGGGGAGAGGGGGGTGTTGATGAGGGCGTGGATGTCTGAGCATAAGGGTAATGCGCGGACGCGGAAAACAGGTTCATGCTGTGCGGTTGAGGCGTCACCGGTCGCCGTATCTGACGATGGGATGGGATAGTTGCCATCCAGGCCTTCCATCACTCCGTAGAACAGAAGTTCTGTCGCTTTGCGGAGCACTTTCTGGTTCTCTGGTGTCGGTACAATCCGTACGAGGACTCCAACCGCCGACTGTCGCGTTCCGGTGGTCCACCATGTCTCCGAGCAGCTCCCATCGCTCGCTATCGGGGTGCTGAAGAGGGTATCGCTGAGCCATTCCTCCGTCTCTTCGGATCCGCTGTAGACATGGTAGCTGGGGCCGCAGGCTAGGTATAATGGGATCCGAGAGGGGTCGACGAGGGCTAGGAGGGTCAATTCGAGGGGCTGTGGGTTCGAAGATGCTGTCGGAGCGCCAGCAGGATGAAGGTGGAGATCTGTGCGAGTTAGCCGTTGCAGAGCAAGAATTGAGCTGGTGCTTGCCATGAATAGTCTTCTCACCCAAATGCAGCGTACTGCATAGGGACTCCATGTTGCTAGGAGCTCGCCGCAAAAAGTTACGAGTTCGAAATGCAGATCAATACAGAGTGAGGGGCATGCAGTGGCTTGAAGTGATCTCATCGGAGGTTCGGCGACGCGACGCGACCTTATGCCTTGATCTTCAGGCAAGAATAAGGCACTAATAACGAGATGGGCCAATTTGAACGTCAGAGGAAACGTGATCAAGGCTTTACAGCATCAATCCTGTCCCCTCCGCTATTTCGATATTTTAATAGTGCCTGGAGAAGCTTGAAAGTGAATTATCGGTTTAGCACTCAAACCCGGTATCATTTCCAGGGAATCAGACTACCAGGAAGCTGCAACTCCGGTTCCGGGGAGACTGTTGTTCACCACTGGCCACGTAACTTTTTGCGATGTGAGCGTTAATGTTCACTCATTGACAAAGTGCAGATATGGCCAGCACTGTATGCCGCTATTGGGACTGGACACATTTTCCGTGACTTTGGCTCAAGGAGCTCCGGCTAAGAGTCCCGAGAAACGCGAAAGAGTGATCACAGAACGCAGAGGCACTCTGAATTGCGAATGTATTTACATTTGGCGCCCGTCCTTCATTTCGCCAACACTGTCTGCACCAAGACATCAAACAAGAAGAAATTACACTGACAGCAATCATTTAAGCCAGCCCTCCAACTCCTACTGAGGAGCAGGAGCAGGAAGCGCAGCAGGCTCCTGCGGCTTCACCTCCTCCACAGCCGGGACCTCAGCAGGTGGCGCAGCCTCAACTGGAGCAGCCTGCTCCTCGGTAGGTACAGGCGCAACCTCTGCGCCCTCCGCAGCCTCAGCGCCCTCCGCACCCTCAGGGTTATTCGCATCCTTCCTGTTCCACCAGTCGCCATAGAGTGCATCGGCAATCCCCTCGCCAATCCCCTCCGCAAACCCGCCGGCAATGTCCCCGACAATGCTGTCACCGTAGTACCCGCCGGGTCCCCAGCTGGGGCCGCCACCGACGACCACCACGCCGCCGGGACGGCCTCCGCGGTCCCAGTCCCGGCCGCCGTCGCGGTAGCCGCCGCCATTGCCGCGGGGACCGCCGCCATTACCGCGGTAACCACCACCGTTGCCACGAGGGCTGCCGCCGCCGCCGCGTTGGCCTGATGGGGTTAGTTGGGTTGTGTGCTGGGGTGGAGGGACGAACCGCGTTGCGGGAGAGCGAGGGCTACGGCTGCGAAGCCGAGGATGATTGAGTACTTCATTCTAGCGAGTGTATTTGGTTGGAAAGGAGTGTTGGTGGAATGAGTGGAGTTGGTTGGTGCTGACGGTCGGATGAAGACTACGGAGGGATGTACTTATATACGTCGGATCGGATGCGTCCTCGGAGTTTGCCGTACCCGGTGTGTGGGTGGATGGAGGGGGTGGTGATGAAGGATGTGGGAATAAGGAGAGTGATGACGGATGCTAATGTGGGCATATTGCTCGCGTGCGTCGGCTGAACTTCACAACCGGATCACGAGGCACGGAAAGGAGAGGCGATATGGCGATGCTGGCTGTTATTTCTCTCGCCAATATCAACCCGAATAGGATGACCATACAGAGACTAAATCGAGGAGACAGGACCAGAAGAGGCAAAGGTGCCAATGCTGGGGAAGACGAGGGGCTGTCTGGGGTAAACATTATGGGCAAGCGTGAGTGTGGTCGCCTACGTGGATTTCCAAGAATTTGGGACGGTGGAGTCCGTGTTGCGAGATTAAGCATTGCTGCAGATGAAGACAGTAGCTTGATGGGCACGGTTCGAGGGCTAAAGTAGGGTTAGGTGGCCTACGTGCGGTAGACCTCCCTGCACTTTTCGGGCGCATGCCTGGATTTCGTGCTCTTGTGCAGAACATGGATATATGGGTCGTAGCCGGTGCTGATCGTGAGATGCATGTTGATGATGCTAAGACTCAGGCCTAGAGCTTGATGCTGTCGATCATTTGGATTTGATGTGCCTGGGAAGTGTGATAATTCGGCGTCTTTCAGGGCAGACCGCGAGTGGTACCAGGCACAGAGAAATGAACTTCGACACTGGTATGGTAAGCCGAAGATGCAGCGTGTGAATAAGCTATGCGTGATATGTAAGATCATGAAGAGCGGGTCAAGAGTGGACGTCAATGCAAAGTCGATGACGGCCTCAGGCAGAAACCCTGTCCAAGCGCGCCTGAGATCAACGTCGTCTCGTCTCGCACCACTCTATTACACTCGTATTCCACCTTCGAAGACCAACATTCAGAACCTGTACCCATATTACATGAGTCGCCGCCCCATCCGGGTTTGCTTCCTTTCGTCGATCTGCTGGTCAAGTGCCGCGGCAGCGAGCCGTCATCTCGCCATTCCTGAACCTGATGTCGAGGGGGGCCGACACGAATGAATTAAGCTCTACCCACGATACCATTTACCGATTCTATAGGCCTTGCTATCCACGGCTCGCTGCAGACAATTGGCTGTGCACTACGCGCGTGCGCACATACTCTGATCGCGTTGATTTCCCGGACTTTGGATAATAGTGACGCGGCTTCATTTGCTTCCTCGTCCAGGGATGGGATTTGCTGTACGAATGATGGCTCGGATCCTCAGGATTGGTTGTCATTGAAGGCGAAGAAAAGTTGCCGTACTATAGATGTGTTTGGGATGACGTTGACGACGATCTTTTTGAGGCTGTGGGGTTCTATGGCGAAGTCGGTAGTGTGAAGCGATCACTTCGATCACGAGAAACCGGGCTCGCGGAAATGTTGTTGAGTATCTCAGTAGCGGCAATTGCGGAAAGCTTGAGTCTTCCTTCGGTCGCTTGTGCTGAAAGCCCAAGAGGGAAAGTATACCGCCGACTCTCTCACATGCCCAGCGAATATGTGGCTGAGTAAGTATCACGTTGTGAGCAAAAGCAAGAGCAGCAACTCTTTTTTTTTCTATCGCAAGCTAAGGAGAAAGCAGATGACTACATCAGAAAGTTGAGTCGTTAGGAATATTGGAGTTCATGAGCGACCCCCGTTATTCCATTGACCCTTTACTCGTCCTCCTCGGTCTCGGTGTCGGTGTTGGTCTCATCACTCGTCTCGACATTGGTATCGCGATACTTGCCGTATGCTTCACCCTTCATCTTGACCCAAGCATCCGAGACCTTGTGGCCGGCTTTCAGCCATGTGGTCTCCACATTGGTCGCCGTGCTCTTCCAGATATTCGCCGGCTCCTGGTTCTCAGGCTCCGCCTGGCTACCAGAGGACTCCTCGCCAGCCGAAGTGACAGGCGCCCACGGACGAACCGGCTTACCTCCGCTCCCACCGGGACTACGGGAGATGTTGCTGAAACCAACCGAGTTGTCCGACCCAATGTCCGACGCAGGGTCAGATTCCTTCGGGCCGATGGGCTTGCCATCTCCACCCAGGTAAGGCCAAGCACGATCCTTGTACTCCGGGGAGCGCTTCCAAGCCGCCTGCGAGCGCGACGCCGCATCCACCCACATGCCATGAACTTCCTCGGCCGCGACCTCCCAGTGCCGACGCGTCACACCGGCGGTGGTGGCGAAGGCCTTTGCGTCGCCCGTGCGAAGGTTTTCGACGAGATGTTCGTGTTTGCGGTGGAGCTCGGCAAGATTGGCCTCTGGGTTGTTCCTAGCCTCGAAGTAGGGCTCCAAGGTCAACAGGTGCCGATTGAGTCTGTCGTTGGCACGCGTGAGAGTGCCGATCATCAGAGCCTGCTTTTCGGCCTTGTCGGACAGATAGTCTTTGATGTAGCGCAGGGCGCTCACTTCGCGGCGGAGATAGCCGATCATGGCGCGCTGGGTTTCGAGCTGTTTTTCTGCAAGCTGCGTAAGTCCATCCAGCTCCTGGGCAGCTTCGTCCAGCGGAGGCGCTGCTTTATCCTCTGTTAGTGAGCGATTCTTGTGCTACTCCTTAGGCCAACACTTACGCCGCTTCCCAGGGCTTTTGATCTGCTGCTTCTCTCCGTCCGTCGTCCGAGGGACCATGATCTTGCGCACACCTTCACAAAGTTTCGGAATGTCTTGATTGGACTTCTGCAGGGTCAGTTCCTTGTGCCAGATTCACGCTCTGAGAACTACTCACGTTGTTGGGATCCGTGTACGACTTCGCAGTTTGATCACCGCTTGACTTGGCTTCCTTCATCTGCTCGACCCGCCTCGACCTCCACTTGATGGAGGGCGCGAGCTCTGGCAAGAACTCCTCCCCGTTCGGCGCGACACCGATGATCGTCGGCACATCTTGAAACTTCTCAGGGGTAGCCATGCGCGACGCAACTTTAGCCTTGTGCGCCTCCTCAGCGTACCGGAGCTCGGCCTCAAGCATGTTATCCACAGCATCGGACGTCCCCATCATGAATTCGAGCGTCGTGGCCTTTGGCTTCGGAGTATTGTCGCGCTTCGGGGTGGCCGGCTTCGGAAGATTGTCGTGCTTCTTGACGTCCGGCATCGGAACATTGGCGCGCTTCTTGACGTCCAGCTCCTGATCCTGGGGAGGCTTGATGTTCTTGGCATTTTCTCCCTGGGCAGGCTCCATCGCCTTTGCATTCTTGTCCTGGGGAGCCTGGTTGCCGGCGTTCTGCTCAGCCAAGGCCTTCTGCAGCTTCTTCAACTCGCTCTTCGTCTTCTTCTTCTTGCCCCGGTTAGCCATGTCGTCCTCAGACCCTTCGGCGATGATTTCCTCAGAAAGGGAAGCCGGAGTTGAAGACTTGGGGTCCTCGGAGTCTCAGTGCTTCAAGCCCTTGTAAGTGAAGGAGTTGGTGGTATTATCCTAAGTGTAAGAACGGGGCTCGCAACCGTCTGGTTTGATGAGCTCGTAAAAGTTGTCGGAGCTCTGGGCGTAAGAGGGCGGTGGATCCCCAGCCTTGTCCTTGGCAGCGAGGGGCTTGTGCTCAGAGGTACTAGCCTTGGAAGCCGGAGGGCCGTGCGTAGAGCGTTCTTCCGGTTCCATTTCCGGAAAGGCACGGGAATGTTTGATGGCAAGCTGGAGGCCGCTGATTGGTGGGGTGGAGAGTTTGTGGAGGTCACATGCGGAGGAGTGTTGTAGGCATCGCTGGGTGTGAGGGCGGGTTCCAGGGCGGTGGAGTATTGCCGCGGTGGACTGCGGCTGGTGAGCGCCATGGCGGCTGGTGGTGCTGTTTGACGGTTCATGGGAGTGCATCGTGGGTTTCAGCCGTGCGGCTGGATTGGGGCTTGGCGGAACGAGGCATTAGACTGTGGGAACGACACATCAGACAGTAGGCACAACACATTAGACTGAATTCACCACAAACGCAATGCAAAGCACCATCCCATCCCATCTCTCCTCAACCCTTCCCCCACTCTCCCCTCCCTTCCCGCAACCCTTCGTCAACTCCCGCCACTATCATCGTCAAGTCCAACAACTCGACCCAAACGCCCCTACACCACCGTCAGCCACCTCCCTTCTCATCCATACCATCACCTACCTTTAGCAATACAACACTCCTCAAACTCCTCCTTCCACTGAAACCGCGCCGTCGGGTTCGCGCACATGTGCCCCAGCTCGGGGTAGTAGTTCCAGTTGCCGAAGGGGAGAGCGTTGCCGTTCATGTCGGCGCAGCAGGCGCGGGTGCGGATGTCGTCGCGGCCGCGCGGGCTGGTGCAGCGGCATTCGTAGCGGGGGCCGAGGGCGGAGACGCTGTGAGGGGGATTTAGTGCGGGTGGGGAGGGAGAGGGAGGCGGACCTGAAGCTTGAGGTTAGGAGCAGGAGGAGGGGTTTTGTGATGTGCATTGTGGTGATGGTTGTGGGGGTGGCGGTGGCGGTTATGGTGGTGATGGTGGTTATGGCGGTTATGATGGTTATGGTGGTTATGGTGGTTATAATGGTTATGGTGGTTATGGTGGAGTGGGTGAGGTGTCTCTTGATGTCCAAGTATAGGAACACGCGGCCCTGCCACGTTCGAGGACCCGATCCAAGTTACGGTTTCGCCTAACACGTATAAGTCGTTTAGGTCCCAGCACGGAGAATGCACACGTCATCGACACCATGCACTTTAAACTATTCGACGCAGGGTAGGATGCTGCTATAAATCCGGAGCTCGAAGATATAAATCGGGCATAGTCGGACAGAAAGTGATAAAAGACGACGGAGGCTAACCAGAAACCTCTCACTCTGTAATTCGTCGTAGTTGGACCGGGTATCTAGGAATCAAACGCTCCAAAATTTCATTCTTAAATTCAACGGCCAACAATCAGTCTCTTTCGCGCTCCACACCTCCGCGATACGGCGACCGACTACGGTCATCTCGCCTCCTCCGCTTTCGCTCAACCGAAGGCTCACGCTCATCTCGCCGACGCTGCGGTCCGTCTTGCCTCTCCAAACTGCGGTCACGCCGGCAGTCTCGCGACCGCTCCCGTATACGCTCTCGTGAGCGCTCATGGTGTCGCTCGCGATGCCGTTCACGGTGACGCTCCCTTGAATGATCACGCTCATGTCGGCGGCGGTGTTCGGGGTCGCGAGAGCGCGAGCGGTGACGCCTGTGTCCATCGCGATCACGGCTACGATGCCGATGCCGATGCTTTCTCGGCCGCTCCTCCTCATCCTTCTTGTCCTCCAGCGCTTCAGGCTGCGCCATCTTATCCGCCTCACCAATCGGTTCTAGATTCGCATTCTCCTCCCGTGTGCGATTTGGCGGCGGGAGACCAAGCGCAATGGCGCGTGCATCTTCCTCAGCCTCTTTGATCTTGCGGATTTCTTCGGCGCGTGCGGAGGCCTCCGCAGCTTTGTCGTCGCCTTTGGTGTACCAGTTCAGGTCGCGACCTTTTTGCCAGCGGCCCACGGCTGTTGCGGGTTAGATTATTGGAGACGTATAGGGGATGGGAGACGTACGGGCCATGACTGAGTGGCCAAGGTAGTTCTCGCGGTGGGCATCGTTCTTGACGTCGTCCCATTTGAAATCGCCGCGGCCGCCGCTGCGCGGGTTAGCGGTGCATCGGATGTGTGAGGCAAACTTACCGGCTTCCCTCTTTGCGGACGGTTTGTAGGAGATCCATTTCGATGGCGTAGAGATGACAGTCGCGTGCTTGTGATGGAATGTCGTGAGTTGTAAATGCGGCTCTGCTTCACCCAGCCACCCCAGTCCGCTTGGCAGAAATCTGGCGGGGTGCATGAGTGGGGGTCCCCTGGCGACGCTTTCGACTCGACTTCTTCCCGAACACTGACACTACGGCTTCGCACCCAGCACAACAGCCATGGCCGACATCAAGCAAATCCCGCTCGATGAGCTGCAATGGCGCCAACCAATGGCTGTCGCCTTCTACGGCGGCATTCGCGCAGAGAACAGTACGTCCACAGGTACCTGCCGTGATCCCGTTAACCATCCAGTTCACCTCTACTTCCTCAACTCGCCCTTCTGCGATAACATGTCCAACAACAAGAACTTGGAGCTTCAGGCTCGCGCGAACCCTGGCATCGCAGCCATCCTGCAGAACCGGCAAGACTTTGAGCAGCGCCTCCGCGGGATGAACGGCATCGAGTACATGATCGTCGACGGGCCTACACAAACGACCGAGACCATGAATCCTGTGTGGACGATTCGGAAACATCTGCGGCAGAAGGGTGATGACGAGGATGACATCACAATCCTGGGCACCTACTTTGCCGTCAGCGAGAACATTTACCAGGCGCCGTCACTAGGGGACATGCTCGCCAACCGGCTGGTAGGTTGGCCGCGTACACTTGGGAGTTAACTAATGGCTAGATTTCCGTCGTCAACAACATCGGTCAAGTTTTTGAGACCGCCAACCAGACACAGCTCTGGAGCCCCGGCGGCGGCTACAGCTACCGGCAACCCGTCACCAAGACCCCACGCAGCGACCTCGAGTCAACAATGGGCAGCAAAGCCGGCACCCCAGCCCCCGAGAGCCAGGCCCCACAACCCTCCCAGGCCTCAACATCCAGCACAGCCCCCCAAGACCGTGAGAAATACATGCAGGAAGCAGCGCTCTGGCGCTCGCTCCAACTCTCCCTACGCTACGGCGGCGAATACATGGACGAGAACCCGCTGGTGGGCGATCCGAGCGGGTTCATGTTCAAGTCTACGCACGCGTACACGCAGGCGCAGCAGCAGGCGAAGCAGGCGGCCCTGACCAAGACGCAGGAGACGGCTGCTGCTGCGGCTGCGGCGGCGGCGGCGGCGGCAAGGCCTACTCCGCCGCCTATCAAGACGGAGTTGCCGCGGAAGGCTAGTGGGCTTGGGAAGACTCCTGCCAGTGCGAATGCGACACTTCGGGCCAAGCGCCGGAAGAGCAAGGCGCCTGGGAGCCCGGTTAGCCCTTCATGACGGCGGTTTTGATTGCGGTTTTGTTAAGTGTGGACGTGATACCCCGGTGAAAAGATTGAGTGGCATTGATCAACGGTTGGCGTTTGGCGTTGATGGTTTGGGCAACTAGGGGCTTCCACGTTGGTAGCTGTGCATAATGAACGCACTTCAGATAATGAATTCAGTGGCCTTCTACGGCAGTGGCGCTGCAAAATGAAGTCTCTTCGCAGACTGATATTCGGGACGGCCCGTGATCGCTAACTTACGGTATTGGCCCAGCATGCAGCGGCCCGGCCCGTCCCTTGGCACTTCGCGCAGCCGACTCGCGGAGCCGACCCGCCCAACCGCGCTACCTTATCCCAACTCCCCATCATCTTCAACACCATGTAACAAAGCACTTCTCCTCCTAAAATCTCTCTTTCCCACAGCACAATGGACATCGATCCCCCCTCAGCCGACGACTCGGGCCCCCCACCACCCCCCCTTCCCCCTCCTCCAGCGGCAACCCCCGGCCACCCCCACTTCCCAGCCCACTCTGGCCCGCGAGTCTGGTTCCTAGACGATGGACTGGCGCCTATATCCCTCGCGCTGACACGACTGCTCCTTGCGCACGGCGACGCGGTGGTTGCGGGCGTTGTACCGGGGGAGTATAAGGGGCCAAGGGGGGAGGCGTTTAGGGCGTTTGTGGGGGAGGTTGGTACGGGGGGGGAGGGTGAGGGGGAGGATGAGGAGGGGGATAAGGAAGGGGTAGAAGGGTGGAAAGGGGGGAGGAAAGAGAGGTTTCGCGCGGTAGCGCTGGATGCACGCTCCGTGGCGCTGTGTCAGGCGGCGGTTGCGGAGGCTCTAAGGATTTTTGGGCGCGTGGATATTGTGCTGCTGTGTCGGAGTGAAGGTGGGTTAGGGAAATGGGGGGTTAATGGGATATGTAGCTAATGTGTGGGGACAGCTCTGATTGGGGCGGTGGAGGAGATGGGTCAGGATGCGAGGGCGGTTACACTGGTGCGGGAGCAGTTGGAGACGAACTTTTTTGGGCATGTGAATCTTGTCAGGGCGTGTCTGCCGAGTATGCGCGCTCGCCGCAGCGGGCATTTTGTTGCCGTCACAGGAATCAGTGAGCCTTGCCTCTACTCGGGCGGAACGCGGCTAACTCGCGCAGCCGGGCATCTCGGCACCCCAGGTCTGGGGATGTACTGCTCCAGTCAATGGGCGCTGGAAGGGTTCTGCGACGTGGGCCTCCCCCTTCTCCTTGCCCTCCTTCCCATACCCAACTAACCCCCATCCCCTAGTCCCTGGCCTACGAAATCGCGCCCTTCAACATCAAAATGACCATCGTACAGCCGAATCTGGAGATACAGATCCTGACGAATAAAATCACGGCCGTGCCCCCCCTCCCGCCTTACGCACCGGACGTCAACCCCGCGCCGCTGACACGCGATATCATCGCGCATCTGCTGGACCGGCTGGATGATGCGCAGGCCGAGGCGCCAGCCGAAGGCCCCGCCGAAGCCGAGTCGCCTCCCCCCGCAGAGCAGTCGTCAGCGGGGGCGCAACTACGCGGCCCGGGCGCGGCGAGTTTGTACGCGCCGCTTGGGGCAGGGTTAAGGGAGGAACTAGTGGCGGAGACGGTGTATGCGCTCGCCGCGATCGGGGGTCATGAGAACCCGCCCGCTAGGCACATTGTGAGTTTTGAGGGGGTAACGAGTGTGAAGGAGAAGTTGAAGACGGTGAGTGAGGAGTTGGAGGATTTTATTGAGGTTAGTGGGGCGGTGGATATTGCAAGGGATGCGGGGGAGGGGGGTGTAGGCTGGGGTGTTTGAAGAGGCTATGGGGAGTGGGCCTTAGGGGGGTTTGGGAGGACCGAGACCGGATCTGGGTCTATGGGGATTGATGGGGGAGGGTGTCGATGAGACTGAGAAGGGTATGATACCTGAGCGGGGCAATGAGGGGCAATGAGGGGCACGATACCGGATTCAACCCAGCGAGCATTGAGGGGAAGATATCTAACCCGGGTATTTGGGCGTGCCGAGGGACAAGACTCGGGATGACGTGCCTGCTCGAGATCATGGCTGTATCTCCATGCTTCTTAAGTAAGGTTAGCGTAGCAGCTGCTCCGGCTCGTACCGACGTCCTGATTGCGACCCCTGAAGCCACAACGACCCCGCCCGATTTCGGAGTCGGGCCGCAGAACCATTCGTGCGCTCCCGCAGCCGCCTGAGCTTAATGTGACGACCTGCCAGCGGGGTGACTTCGGGACGCGGGGCCGAACGCGGAATGGTGCGAAGCTGACACCGTTGAATGGAGTCCAATGGCCTTAATGTCTTATGTTTCTCTTTTTTTTCTATTTTTGTCGCCAACGTCATTCTCAACCATCCGCGTTGAGCGCCATGAGGCTGTCGCGCGAGGGCCACATGTCAGCCTGGCTTGGCCCAGCGGTGTGGGTCAGATGCAGTGCGATCTGCGCTTCGTTGGGCTGGATTGTTGATTGCGAGATGGTCTTCGACGTTGATTTGCGCTAGGCACCTCGTCTGTATCTCCTCCCCTTCCGGTTCTTGCCGACAACAACAGAGCACATGAGCATCACGAAACATGCTCACCTCTTCCCTTTCGCTGTTCATGCATTCCCGTATTATTGGCGCAGGTTAACGTCGACGCTTATCACATGCCTGGATATTGTGGCTGGCGTGCCTGAACGGTGCACGGCGCGCGTCGCGGCTTCCCCTGCGCATCTCGGACGACTCCCGCAGTCCCGGCGATGTGAAACATCAGTGTTGGGCTCATCATGCGGCGGGTTTGCCCGATGGGGGCTTCGGGTGGAGCACCGTACCTAAGATACCGTAGCTGAGGGGGGTAGGAGGGAGGTCCGTCGGCATCGGAGTGGGCCTCGGAGTCCGACGACAACGGATAACGGGGGAGCTGAAGGCTGGCATATTTGAGCTATCTGCTTCCTCCCCGAGGCTGAGAGAGAGAGAGAATCATCAATCCTTGAGTCGGTCCTTCCATTCTTGTGCATTTTCTGTTGTTTTTAGTCGTCGCAGCGCTTCCGCCGCGCTCCCGCGCTCCGCCATGCCCCTCCTCGGCCCCGCCCCGTTCTCCGTCGCACGCTACCTCGTGAGCAGAACCACCGTCCCAAAGCTCGCTCTTCTAACCGCCCGCGCGTCGAGAACGCGCCATGACGGCCGTAGACGTATGGGCACGCTGCCCGAGGGCGAGAGCCCCGCTGCCACCGGCGAGCTGAGCACGCGCGAGCTAGACGCGACGCTGAACAGGCGGGAGCGGGTCGTGATATTAGGGTCCGGTGGGCTACTCCCCTTCATATTTTACTCTATTATCTAACTCCACCAGGCTGGGCCGGTTACTCACTCTCCCGCACCCTCGATCACAGAAAGTACCAAGTCGTAATCGTCAGTCCACGGTCCTACTTCGTCTTCACGCCCCTCCTCGCCAGCACGGCGGTCGGGACCCTCGAATTCCGCACCGCAGTCGAGAGTATCCGCAGCCGGCGCAACCGCGCTGCCTTCATTCAAGGCTGGGCCGATGACGTAGACCTGTACTCCAAGACCGTGCGGGTTGAAGAAGCAGTCGCGGATCCAAGGCAGGGCACCGCGCTCGTGGCCGCTCGGTATGAGGGCAAAGACGCCGCGACGCTGGATGCAGAGCTCGTGGCTAAGCACGCGAGCGGGCAGATGTTCAACCTGCGGTACGATAAGCTAGTGATCGCGGTCGGGTGCTACAACCAGACGTTCGATGTGCCGGGCGTGCGGCAGCACGCGCACTTCCTCAAAGACGTGGGCGACGCAAGAAAGATCCGGCGGCGCCTGCTCGAGTCTTTCGAAACCGCTGCGCTGCCCACGACGCCCGACGCGGTCCGCCGCCAGATCTTACACTTTGCGGTTGTGGGCGGCGGGCCGACGGGCGTGGAGTTCAGCGCGGAGTTGCACGATCTGATTTATCAGGACATGGCAAGGATATACCCGGAGCTGGTGCAGTTTGCGAAGATTAGCCTGTTTGATGTGTCCCCGAGTGTGCTCAGCGCGTTTGATGCGCGCCTGGCGCGGTATGCGCTTGATTTGTTTGCGCGGGGTGGGATTGATGTCAAGACGAGCCGGACGATTCAGAGTCTGCGCGCGGGGCTGCCGGGTGTGGATCCGGGGCTCAAGTCCGGGCGGTTGGGATACACGCTGAGCATCGCGGGGGAGCCGGATGTGGGCGTGGGGATGTGCATTTGGTCGACTGGGTGCGTCTTTGCCCTTTCCACTTATCCCCTCCCCGACCTTTCAATCCTCCTAGCTAACGCCCCAGGCTCATGATGAACCCCTTCATCCAAAAAGCCCTCAGCACAATTCGGCGCTTCCCCCCCAAAGAAGTAATCTTCAAATCCGCCATGCCGCACGCCGGCGAAATACCCTGGCACATCCTACGGGACCCGAAAACCGGCTCCATAGTAACCAACGATCGACTCCGCGTGCTCATCGTCCCGGACGAGGCGGAGCACGCGGAGCCGGGGGTCAAGGCGCATCTGAGGGATGTGTTTGCTATTGGGGATTGCTCCGTCATCGAGGGCGTGCAGTACCCGGCGACGGCGCAGGTGGCGAGCCAGAAGGCGCTGTGGCTGGCAAAGCGCCTGAACCGGGGCGATTTGCATACGACGCGCTTCCGGTTTCGGAATCTGGGGATTCTGGCGTATCTTGGTGGGTCGAAGGCTATATATGAGATCGGGAATAAGGGGCAGGGGATTGCGGGGCGCGCAGCGTGGTTGGTGTGGCGGGTGAGTTTTGTGCGGCTGTTGGGCTGTGAGCAAGGCTGACGAGCCGCAGGGTGCGTATCTTGCGAAGAGCATTTCGTGGCGGAATCGGGTGCTTATTCCGATTTACTGGCGAGTAGTTGGCTTGAGGAGCTTTGGCAGGACGAGGCTAATTGGTCTAGGTTCCTCAATTGGGCGTTTGGCCGCGACATATCCCGGTTTTGAGGGGGCAATCTAGACGTTACCCGGCGACAGATACACTATAGACGGGTGATATAGAAGTGTGGACGAGTCGGCGTTTTTCGGCACATGTGCTCGGATCGCGGCAACGTGGGTTATAGATGGTGGCACGGGTTATAGATGGGTGTAATTTAGACAAGGGTGCGTACTAATTGAGCTTCATTAATAGCTCGAGGGGCGTGTCTGACGTCGTATGACACGTCCATGCCAGTGATCGTAGCACTCGTGGTGCGTTTCGAAACGCCCACGGAAACGTCCTTCAATGCTCTTGGATCTAAACACGAAACCCGATCTTCCCTAAATGTACACTGAGCCAGAAATCCGTCGATCTACTGTACACTCCCAACCATCCATCGACGGCATAGGATCCCACGTTTCCACTGTCCACTCCCACAAGCCTAGTCGTACTTGAACCCACCCACTCTCTTCCACAACCCCTGCGGATCATGCATCTTCTGCAACGCCGCAAACCTCGCCCCATCGCGATAACTCCCCGTAACAGGCTGATCATCACTCGCATCATTCATAAAATACGGCGTATAACTCTGCGCCGCAGCAACCCCCGCCGTATTCACATACTTCGCCCCGTTGAACCCCTTCACCTGCGCCGCAATCTTATCCGTCAACTGCTTGCCCATACTCCAAATCAGCTGATCGTCGGTCTTATTTCCCCAGAGGAAGTTAATCTCGAGAATAAAGCGGTGCGGGTCGCTGGCTTTCAGGCCCATGGTGTTCCCGCCACGCTTTTCCGAGGCGGAAGCGATGGCTTTGGTGAAGGGCTGGAAGGCGATGGTGGCCCCGCCCGTGAGGTGCGACTTGACGAACGAGGCCGTGATGTCCCACCACGTTTTCTCGATCTCGCCGTACCAGTCCGCGTGGCCGGGGAGGAAGGGAAGCGTGACGCTGCGGAAGGAGGTGCGCTGCCCGAGCCCGGCGACGCCCTGGCCATTGAATTGCAGCTGTGGATGGTTAGACGAGGGATGAGGAGAGGGGGGAGGACACGTACCAAATCAGCGTACGTGCGGGACTTGCACATATCCAGCGTAGCCTTGATATCCTCAAGTTTGCCAAACGTGCCCTTCGGTGGGGTCGGCCCGTCGTAGAAGTAGAACACCATGTACACGCTCATGCCGATCATTTGGTTCGTGTTCACAATGACAGCGGCCTTAGGGTCCTTATTGTTAGCGATGAAGTCGTGCAGCCCAGCGAAGACAGCCTTGTTGTTGCTGGACCCGAGGTAGATTTTGTACCCGCCCCACACCTTGCCGATGGGGTGGGTTTGGATGGTGAATTTGGTTACGATGCCGAATTGGTTTCCGGAGCCGCGCATGGCGATGAGTAGGTCGCGGTCGGTTTGCGCGTTGATGTTGACGATGGAGCCGTTGGCCATTACGGTTTCGAAGTTCAGGACATTCTAGCGGGTTAGATCGGTTGCAGGAAAAGAAGGAGGCGCCTTACATCCGCCGCCATGCCGTACTGCGCGCTCAAGAACGACAGCCCGCCCTGCACGAGATACCCGCCCAGTCCAACCGGCCCTGTATCATCAGCCTCGCCCGCACCGTAGCATCAAGAAACTAACCCAACCGGCCTCCAACAACCGTAACACCCTGCTTATCCAGCACGCCAATAACATCATTCCAAGTCCCGCCCGGCTTGACATACGCCACCTTCTTGGCCGGATCATACGTCGTCCCATTCATCAACAACATACTAATCAGCACGCTGTCCCGTGCCGTCGCATGGCCCGGGTTAGGATCATGTCCGCCGCTCTTAACCGCGAACTTGACGCCCTTGTGCGTGTTCAGGACCTTGACGGCGGAGGCTACGTGCTCCGGCTCCTTGGGGAAGAGGATACAGAAGGGCTTCTCCTCCCATAGTGCGGCGGACCAGTAGTTTTTCGTTTCCTGAGCATAGAGCGGCCCGGTGCTGTATTGTACCTGGCCGGGGACGGCTTTTTCTAGGTCTTTGCATGTGGCTGTGACAGAGGGCGAGGCGGCGACCGGCGCGGCCTCGGCGAGTAAGGCTTCCGCGGCGAGGACGTTGACAGGGGTTGAGACTTTTGTCAACTCGGCGGTGGCGAGGGAGAGGAGGGAGAGGAGAGAGAGACGGGATATGGGCGCCATGATGATGGCGTTTAGGGGTATCTACACAACGAAGGACTAGATCTACAAGGAGAAAGAACAGGAAGGTGAGGATCGAGTCCTAGGCCCGACTGGCCGTATATGTACATGTGAGTCCATCGTCCGAGGAATGCGAGGTGCAAATTTGGTCGCGAGTTTCAGTTGTCACATCGTTTTTGATTATATGTGTTCCACGGAATGGGGATGTGGTGGTGAAGTTGGTGATGTCGTGCTGGGATCGGCCCGTGATGCGGCTAGTGCGCCCGAGGTTTAGGGCCGAGGGGCGTCATGTGAAACGGCCGATGAGTTCCGGGGAGCAGTTGTTTCGATCTACTTGTTTGGCGACACTGATACTGGGGAGAGATCAAGAACACAATTCCAATGGGTGGTCGTGAAGGATTCAACACGTGGTTATGCAGCGGCGTCAAACCCCGATAAAGACTACCCGGCTACCCGCACTCCGAAATGACCCAAAACCCAGCGCAATCTCCCTTCATCTATCCTACCTTCCCACAAAAGCATACAACCAAAAACAAGACAAGCAACCAAACGACTTAGCTCGCACCACCCACCACCCCCGCAATAACCATCATCTGCACCACCCTCCTCCGATCAATCTCCTTCTTCAGCATCAACAGGCACGTCGCAACAACCACCTCCTCCCCCACACCCCACCGCTCCATCGCCCGCGCATCCATCTCCAACGCCCCCCCATTCCCCGCATCACACCGCTTACTCCCCGGCGCGCGGGACTCCTCATTCCTAACCAACTGCGCCAACCTCACCACCTCCTTCCCCTCCCCAACCTCAAGCACCAGCCTGGAGACCTTCTTCCCCGCAACCTCATCCCTCTCCCTCCTATAAACCCACCCCACCTCCCCCTGGTTCGGGAGCACAAACCGCTGCTCCCGACTACACCACCGACTCCGAACCAATACATTCACCGCCCCATCACCCAGGAGCGTAATCCGCGGCGCCCTCCCCGGGCCGAAAAAATACTCCGTCTGCACCACCGCGCCCCTCCCCTCGGCCACCAACTCGCTATCCCCGCTGCTGCGTTTCGCACGCACAGACGTGTATACCCTCGTCCCGTCGGCGGCGTGGATGGGGATCTCAAGCTCCGTCGGCGCAAGGGGAAGGCGCAAGAGCGGCTGCCCGCGGCACGCGATATGCAGCGTCGAGGTAGGCGTGAAAGGCGAAGGCGCATAGGCCGGCGGGGCGGAGATACTAGAGCGCAGGCTTTGCAGTTCGGCCTTTTCGTCCAGCGTCAGGGCATTGACGTCGACGTTGAGCGGCGAGTCGGTTGGTTCGGCGGCGGTGTCGGTAGGGTTGGATGTGGGGAGGGAAGTGTAGGGAGGAGCGGGCTGCCGTGCGGTGGCCATGGTGGTGGATTGATATGAAGCTTCGATGGCGGCGGAGCGCTTGGTTGTGCGTTTGTTGTCGAGGTGGTTGAGCGCGAAGGCGAGGGGGAGGAGGAGGATGGTGGCCATTTATGCTGCTGCGATGGGTAATGCGTGAGGTGTGATGCGTGATGTGTGTCTAGGGATGCGTGACGATCCTGCAAAAGGCTGCATATATACCCCTCGTCATCGTATCACTGCCTCGCCTCGCCGACGCGCTGATTTGTCAACGAGTTTGAGCCGAGATGGGGACGCGTGGGGCCCGGGGCTGTGGTATGGGCTTCTGGAAAGATGGCCGCCAATCTCGTTTGCGGAGAGCTCGTATCGGGTGGTACCCGAGACGAGGCGGATTCGTGCGATTTCAGCCTTGTGGGGTTCGAAGGAGGCTGTGCAAGTCTCGTGAGGGGGTATTTGCATTGTGGTGATGGAGAGTGACGGTGGACGTTGTGATACGATATGCTGCGTCGATAGTGAGTACTTCTGGAAGCTATAGTAGTACGTGAGTAGTACTCAAGTCTGGAGAGGGTATCTTTGGGGGAGTTGTCGCATCACGTGGGTTGGTGATGTCCATTTCGGCTTCATCTCTTCTAGGGCTCACTGCGCCATCTCGCCATTGAATTTTGCGGTATGGATTCCCCTTTGCTGACGGCTTAAAAAGCATTGGCAGGCCCTTGAGAAAATCTCACTCTTCCAAGCTTCAGACTTAATTTCCACAGACGAGCCTTCGTATTCCATCTTCGCTCCCATTGCCTTCCGATATCACGCAGGAGTTCGAAGCCAGAGGAAGAACTACAGCACCATCCGACGTTTAGACTTTCATATTGCATTTCGGTGCTGCAAACCAAAAAACCGGGCTTGAAGGGAATTTGCTCCGGACTATGTGCACATGCATTGCATCTCAGTCCCCCAGCCACCTCCTCGGCCGCAGATGTACGATCTCCACAACCTAAGCGGACCTCAATTCATCCGAGGCCGCACTGCTCCACGAAGTCCAAGCGTAAGCGTATTCAGAAACGAACTCCACTCGTCACTTGTCGTCCTGCCCGTTCTCGCGCCCTTTCACGCTCACCATGCGCCCTACACCTCCTATCTAAATCCATCAAGGCCTGCTGGTACATTCCCAAACCACCCCCATCCTCCCCACCCCACCACCCTTCCTCCACCGCCTTCAGAACCTCCGCGAGCAACATGATGGCCAACGCCTGCCCATACGGCATACTAGTTCTCTCAATCGCATAGTAATGCTCAAGACTATCCCCCATACCCGTCCCAAAACTCGTCCCCTCCAACTCGCCCCCCTCATTAATCTTGTCCATAACCCCCTTAACCGCCCGACCAACCACCGGAAGAAACGTTCGATCCAAAAGCCCCATATCCACCCCTTTCAATATCCCATACGCAATCCCCGCCGTCGCGCTCGACTCTTCATAACTCCCCTCCTCCTCCGGACGATCCAATATCGTACGCCACATCCCGCTCTTCGCCTGGCACCCGCGGAGCGCCGCACACTGCATGCGGTACACGCTCACCAACCACTCCCGCACCGCATCCCCCTCCTCCCACCCTGCAATCCGCAGCATCTCCGGCACAGCCATACACACCCAAGCATTCCCCCTCGCCCACCTCGCCCGCGCAAAATTGTGCCCACCGACACCCTCCTCATTGAACTGCCACCCATGAAAAAACAGCCCCGTCTCACTATCCCTCAAAAACGCAACATGCACCAAAAACTGCCGCGCCGCTTCAGCGACGTACTCCGGCTGGTCGAGGACTTTCCCGATCTTTGCGAGCGGCAGAGCGGTCATGACCAGCGTGTCGGCCCACAGCTGCCCCACATGCTCGGACAGGTACGTGACATGCTGCCAGCCTCCAGCGGGCGTACGGGGACAGGTATTCATGGCCCACTCCGCCCACTCGCCCAGTGTGGCCATGGACTCCGGTGTCAGCGGCAGCGATGCGAGCGTCAGGAACGGGGACATGGTGTTGATGTTCTTTGTCGTGCCCTGGGGGAGTTGCTTCTTGAACCACGCTTCAATGATGGATAGTGGTTGTACAGCGGCATCGGGCCGGAGTTCATGGTAAGCGTAGAGGCCCCAGAGCCCAATGCCGTGCGTCCATTCCCACCCGTTCCAGCCCTTGGTGTCGATGACGCGGCCGTCCGAGAGATGGAGGAGGAAGTGTCCCGTGTCGTCTGTTATGGTGATTAGGTTTGTGATCAACCGGTCGATTGTACTGGTGAGGAGATCGGGGGCGGGTTCGGTCATTGCTGTGTCGTACTCGTGGTCGCTGTGAAGTCTACCACGTATCAGACGTCAAGGGCGGAGGCCTCCACCCCGCACGAGGTATGAGCTCCGCCCTAATATACCTGTCACCCATCCACGCTACCCCCAGCCTCGCGCTCCCGCTTGGCGGTGATAAATCGAAGATTGAAGTAGAACACAAAAGGAGTCAGAGAGTCAGAGAGTCAGAGAGTCAGAGAGTCGGAGAGTCGGAGAGTCGGAGAGCCAGAGACTCTCAAGACTTAAATACACGACGCCAAGTATCTACCTTTGCTCCTTCCTTCTATCATGCGCTAATTGCATCATGACCCTTAGTATGCGCCTTCCTGACATATCAATACACTTCCATAACTACATCAGCTCTTGGGAAGTAACAATGGCGATACGCTGCCAGTGATGGGAAGGAACATGGTGACATGCTCATTGAGGATGGGAAAGAGCGCGGTGGCGTGCCCACTGAAGAAGAGAGAGAGCTGAGGATGATATCGCCACATGTTGTATTTAGTCTTAAGAGCCTCTTGACTCTCTTTCTTTCTTCATCTTCATCTCCATCTTCATCTCCATCTTCAATCTCAACTCTTCACTTTACACTGATGCCACCGCACGTGTCAAAGCCCTGTTTCCATCAGCCTCAATCCGACACACGACCATACGCACCAATCATCCGGCGCATATACATTGGGCCAAGCTGGATCTCCACCGCGTCCGGCGCACATCGCGGGAGGGACCGCAGGCCGCGAGTGGCGGCGAATCTTGCCTGCTCAAGTGCCATATTGCGCCGCTCTATGGATGTGCTCCGTGCGCGCAGACTTCTCGCAGACACTAGAGACCACGATGCCGCTTCGCATCGCGAGACCGAGAGTGCGGAGTGAGATCGAGGGTCGTTGCGTGAGAAATGGCAGCCCCTCCAGATCTCGCCTCACGCCTCACCCACGACGGGCCACCTCCCAGCACCACAGCTGTAGCGACAGCTCCGTCCATCAACCTCCTCACCCCAATACCCACATTCTCCAAACCTTCCCCCAGCGACCGTCTCGACCCTGAGGTTGCGAAATATGCCACCGCAGCCCACACGCCCATCGGTCCGGCGGAAAACGCCAGACTGAAGCGCATGGTCGACAAGCGCGTCCTCAGCGTCATGGTATTCACCTACTTCCTGCAAGCGCTCGACAAGGGCAGCATGAGCTTCGCCTCGCTCGAGATCCGCAACGACCTAGACCTAAACCACGACCAACGCGTCCGTTGCCTCCCCACCCCCACCCCCCCCTTGCCGCACAAGGCTGACCGCGCCGCCTGCAGTACCCCTGGCTCACAACCTGCATCTACCTCGCCGTGCTAGTCGTCGAATACCCCACCAACTACGCGCTCACCAAACTGCCCATCGCCAAGTACCTCGGCATCAGCATAATCCTCTGGGGCACCGTCCTCGCCCTGCACGCCTCCGCGCGTTCCTTCGCCGTGCTCCTCACACTCCGCACCCTCCTCGGCACCTTCGAAGCCGTCTGTCAACCCGCCTTCCTCCTTCTCAGCAGCATGTGGTACAAGCGGAGCGAGCAGGCGAGCGCGGTGACGTACTGGTACATGATGAACGGCATGCAACAAATCGTGGGCGGGTTGCTTGCGTATTCGTTTGCGCTGACGCCCCGGACTGCGCCGCTGAGGAGCTGGCAGGCGATGTTCATAACCTACGGCGGGTTCAGCGTGCTTTGGGGTGTGTTCGTCCTGGCGTGGTTGCCGGACAGTCCGATGCGCGCGCGGTGTTTCAGCGAAGCGGACAAGGCGGCGCTACTCGCGCGTGTCCGTGGCAACCGCACCGGTGTCCAGAACCGCGTGTGGAAGAAAGAGCAAGCCCTCGAAGCGCTCCGCGACCCGCAAACCTGGGCCTACGGGCTCATCCAACTCTGCACCACGCTGCCAACATCCGGCCTCGGGGCCTTCGCCAACATCATAATCTCGAGCCTGCACTTCACGACCCTGCAAACGCAGCTCCTGGCCATGGTTCTCGGCGCCGTGATCATTGGCGTGCTGCTCAGCGCCACGGCACTGGCACGGAAAACCAACCAGACGTTGCTGGTCATGGCCGCATACGTGACGCCCAGCATCGCGGGGACGGTGGTATTGATGAGTGTGCGGAATACAGGCCTGGGGACGAAGGCAGGCTTGTTGGTGGCGTACTATGCCGTGCTTAGTTTCTGGGCCGCGCAGACGCTGGGGATGAGTATGGTTGGCAGGAATGTGGGGGGTGTGACGAAGAGGAGTGTGGCGGTTGCGATGAATTTTGTTTGGTGGGCGGTGGGGAATGCTATTGGTAGGTCTTGACCATTCCTCATACTGGTCGATGGCGGCGCGGGGGAGGAAGGAGGGGCGACGTATGATGCTAACGGTTGGTATCCAGGCCCCCAGGTCTTCCTCGATCGGGACAAACCGCGGTACTTCATCGCCTTCGCCACGCACATGGGATGCTACGCGCTCCTCCTGCTCGACATCGCCTTCCTGCGCTGGTACCTGAATCGGGAAAACGAGCGCAAGGATGCCGCGCAGGGCTTGCCGCCGGGGACGGGGGCGCGGAGGAGCGAGAAAGAAGAGTTGGAGGATGAGGATGAGGATGGGAGTGCGTTTGAGGATTTGACGGATCGGGAGAATCCGAGGTTTCGGTATGTGTGTTGATATTGGGGGGCCTGGCAAGTGGTTGTAATGGAGGTTGGTATTGTTGATATGCGTTGGTGATGTCGGGCCTTATTCGTCCTCGGCCCGGTGGGCGATGCCGAAGGGCCTGTCCGAGCCGGGCTGGGAGATGAGAAAGCCGTATCCCGGGGCCACTTTTTCGACCAGATTCGTGTCTTCCGGTTCTCGCTCTGCTCAAGAGCCTTCCTGTCGCCATTAGCATCATTGAAAGTTGCTCAAGGGATGACGCAAACCGGTTGTCCTTGACCTCCCCACCCGCCACCATCACAACCATCCAAACCCATCCTCAAACAGAATATCTCACCCTCTGCGCCCAACATCATTACGGATTGCACCAATACACCAAACACCCACAACCCACAACCCACAACCCATAAACAATCAATCCCTCACTGCATCTCCACCTAACAATGCACAAACGTCGTCACAACCAGCAAACCAGCCCCGCTCCAAAAATAGCCCTGCAAGCTTGGCACATACCCCCCCCACCATCTCATCCCACCCATCTCACCCCACCAAAACCCCGCACAGCCTCACCCTCTTCCCGCCCCCCCTCCCTCCAGAACTTCCATCCCAATCCGCACAATGCTCCCAAAGCCCACACTATCTCGCATCTGCAAAATAATGCCCTCAGTCATTCTCGAAGCAGAGCAAGAGAACCCACATCCCCCAACTCAATCCTCCCAAAAATATTCCCCGCATGACATGACGCGCACTGCACAGAGAAAGCGCACATAAAACTTCCGTTCTAGAATTGAGCTGTTATTCTAGAATCAAGATGCAATTCGCAATCCTATGTTCCACTGCCTTAGACTATGTAGAGCCCGCGCCTTCCATGCGCAATCGTGGACAGTATCGATTCCGCATTCGGCGCGAGTCAATACATCCTTCGGCCATGCCTATACTGCCCCCCCCTTCGGGCGGTGAGGAAGTTCGATGGTGGGCAAAATACACGTCTCAAGATCAATCTGAACCCCTATGTGCATAGCGGATGAGCATTGGCCAGACCGTAGAGCAATCAGAGCATGCAACGCATCACACAGTCAGAGTACGAGAACCACATAATTTCGAGCTTCAACGCACGACTTTTATTGAATTCCCCGCATCGCAAGCCAGCATCAACTCCACCAGTCCACGCAAAGCCAGACCAATGAGAGCCAATAACCAGCATACGAAACAGGCACTCCAGCAGCTAGCTACACTTCAGAACACAAGAAAGCATGTCGCCCCCCCCCATCCGATCCATGCAGCCCGCCGTCGAGGCCATAAAACCCGCTTAACACTCACCGCAGTTGTCAATAGTAGCCGGCTTCCCGTACTTGATCTTGCCGGAGCTGCTGCCAGTGACTTCGAGAGCGCGAACGATGTTCTGCGGGTGTGTTAGTCATGATTGATTTGATAACAAGTGGGGAAGTGACGTACCATGGACTCCTCGTTAGCGACCTCGCCGAACACGACGTGCTTGCCGTCCAACCACGATGTCTTAACCGTGGTGATGAAGAACTGCGAGCCGTTGCTGCAATTCCCATTAGCCTCTACCCGTTCCCAGGTTCTTGCCAGAAGAACTTACGTGTTGGGGCCAGCGTTCGCCATGGACAGGAGACCAGGCTTGGTGTGGCGCTCCTTGAAGTTCTCATCCTCGAACTTGTGGCCGTAGATAGACTTGCCGCCAGTGCCCTTAGTATATTAGCAGCTATCCAAACCAAACAAGCAAAAAACAGCTTACATTGCCACGGTCGAAATCACCACCCTGGAGCATGAATTCCGGGATGATACGATGGAACTTGGAGCCCTTGTACCCGAACCCATTCTTGCCAGTGCACAACTCGCGGAAGTTCCTCGTCGTCTTGGGGACAACGTTGTCGTAGAGGTTGAACTCAATCCGGCCCTGCTGCTCTGTTTCCAACGTTAGCAATTGCCGAAGGGTAACGTGTGAGCAAAAACGTGTCCTGACGTACGCTTGACCGGCCCCTTGGGCTCCCCGTTCACGAGCTCAGGGCCCTCCCAGGAGACGTCGAAGTAAACCTGTGACGACATCTTGATCAAGTTTGCTAGTGGCGGGTGAAGATTGAAAGACAGATGGTTGGGGGTTGTGAGAGTGAGGGCGAAGGTGAAGGTGAAGGTGAAGGTGAAAAGTGGAAGGGGGGGAGAAGAAGGAGGGGGAGAACAAAAGCTGAGCTCAAGAGGATGGCGGGGCAAGGAAAAGGAGGGGCTTTTTCGGCCTTGTTTCTGCGGCCTTGGTGCCTGGAAGGGAGGGGCTGTGTGAGGGGGGGTGGAAAGAAAGAGCCACCCAAACCTGCCCCCGCTCCTCCAACTACTCCACCGGAAAGCGTCAGCGCGCAGAAAGTGAGGGGCAACCCGTCTCAACACCTCTTGACGCACAATCGGCCAGGGCAATCAACCCATCAGCCTATCACCATCCCCTCCTGCCCCTCATTCTCGCGCTAAGACGGCACGGGTCGGGTTGAATGATGTAGACTCATGTATCACGACCCCTGCATGGGAAGGAGCTACAGTGGCAGAGGAACAAGGTTGGAGAGTTTGTGTGAGACTTGAGAGGGAAGCTGGCAAGCTGGGAAGAAGGTTGGGGGTGGGGGTTTGAGGGAAGATGGGGGGGGTGTTGATGGAGGGGAAGGTGCCAAGGGAGGAAAAGGCGCAATTCGAGGGTGGGGAGAGCGGAATGGAGGGGGAATAGACTATGATGCGCGTGAATCGCCTTTACCCCGCGCCGGCTGTGCCGCCTGCCTCTCAATGCAAGCCCCAAAGCCCGCAGCAGGACCAGCTTGCAAGCACGAAAGCCACCTGGACGAATGCGTATAATGCTCACTGCTTTTTTGCGCAAACGGACCTATCCGAGATATTCTCAATACAAGAAAGAGGGGACCAGACCGAAAATGGCCCAAAAAAGATCTACAGGGAAGCAGATGTCCGATGTCGTCGTCGTGATAGCTTCAGAGAACATCTCCAAAGTCAAAAGGAAAAAAAAAACGCCTGTCTCGACTCCGCGGGGTCCCAGGAGCCGCCAATCACACCGGCTCGCGATGAACAACCCCGCTAGCCTGCACTCAATGCCACAATTAACGCTCATGTTACCTTTCCCTTCCCATTGCCTTTCCCGTCCTTGTTCGCCATTGAATCAAAAATTCATTTGCTTCACGTATCAATCCATCCAAAAATAAAGTTAGGTTACCACCGCTGGGCAATTGCACAGCAGTTGGCAACTTATGTTGAACGCGCAACATTGTGTGCCGCGCCGAGCCGGAGCTATTGGCCAATAGGACCTGGCCGGCTACTGAGCAGCGGGGCGGTGCTGGCTCTCTTGCGTCTGCTTGATGGTGTCGACGTACTGGCCTACTGCTGTGTCAGGGTCGCATAAGCAAAACGGTTAACGGAAAACTGACCTGCGACTCCCCATGCCGTTGAAAACTCCGTCATTGCTTTGAGCACCATATCAAAGTCACGCTGCGAAATCGAACTCGGCTCGCCGGGGTAGAGCTGCTCGAGCTTGAGGAACATCACCAGTGCCAGGTATGTGCAGTGGAAGGCCGGCGGCGACAGCTCCGGAATAAACTCGAATGGGAAGACATGCAGGATGTCGACGGTGATTTGCACCATCTTGTCGATGGCGAGCCTTGAGCGTGCAGCGGCGTCCTGGAAGGGTTTGCCGTTGCCAGCCGCTGTTGCATCGAGTTGGAAGCAGTGCAGGAAGAAGATGCCGCACATTGACATGGAGATGGGACAGCAGTACTGTGTGTAGCTTCCCTTGCAGTCTGTCAACAACTTCGTGAGGAGCTTTTGAATCTCGCAGTCGAGTCGCAGCACCTCTTGCAGATACAAGTCGGGATTAGAGCCGAAGTCGCAGGCAGTTAGCTTGATGATGTCCCCAAAGACACACAAGACCTGTGCCTGACGCGCAAAGCTGCTGGCGTCAACGGGCAGGGTGCTGGCCACGGGTTGCGACCAGCCGGGGGCAGGGTTACCGTCGGCCGAGGATAGCCAGACAGCATCGTAAGACGATGGGAGCACAGCATCGACAGGCGGCCTAGGCAACAGCAACGGCAGCTTGCGGTTCTCGTCCTTCATGGCGACGATGCTAAGAAAATGTTAGTTGACAGCGAAAGCATTGGGTGGCCTAACATACCGATCCATCGCAACCAGTCCCCAATAGGTCCGCTTCCACTCCTCCGATGTCGACGACTCATTATTTGTAAGATCCCCCAGCAACACTGTGGCGTCCAAACCAATATGCGAGGCGATCTGCTTGCAGTTCTCGAGGGTGTCACGTGGGGCGTTGGCAACAGCTTGGTAGTGTTCGCACAGAGCAATCAGGATGCCGGCCTGCACGAGATCCAGCGACGGACCCTTGCTGGTTAGGACAACGGAGTGCAGACTCTTGGCGGAATGGTAGAGGTTGGTGGTTGACTCCGTGTCCTTGCCGATGTGAGTGAGCGGCTCGGCCACAAGATGCATGCAGAGCAGCAACACGCTGAAGCTCGCATCTGACCTAGTCTTGCTCTGAAGTCGCCGGTAGAAAGTCGGCTTGTGCATGATGGAGAGCCAGGTGTGGGTTGTGCGAAAGTAGGTGTCCACAATAACGTCGAGCTTGCCCCGGAGCGAGTCGAGAACAGAGTATACGACAGTTGAGATATGCACATCGAGGTCAGCCTGTAGTGACGGTGGTGTCCGGGCCTGTAGCGAGCCGATGCTCGAGCGCGAGCCTGAGCTTTGCAGTGAAGGTGGTGTCAGACTGCCGGAGCGGAGGCTGTCGTTTGCGGGTATGCTCCAAATTGAGCCATCGAGCCCATCACTGCCGCTTGATAGCGAGGGACTGAGGGACGGGGCACGCTTTGTGTCGAACGAGGACCAGCTTGTCGCCCACTCGGCAATGTGAGGCTCGGCCAGGATGGGGCTCGGATTGCGCACCATGTCCTCGTGCGATGCGGTTGTGCTGATAGCGACCTGGAGTGCCGCATTCTTCGCATCCTCTTCGAGCTGGGCTTCGATGGCCCGCGCCTTGGCACGAGGAACGACAGCATTGCCGGCGTGAGGAGTAGCGGAGGAGCTACTACCAGCTTGCAGGACACCGCCTTCTGGGGAATTAGCCCCGCTGTCTTCAATACATATACGGGGAGAAGTGAACCAGACGTACGCGGCTTCTTCACTTTGGTCACACCCTCGCGCTGACGGCGGCGGAAGTCGCGCATGGCATGGGACCGAACAAACTTCTTCGCGTCCTTGTTCTTCCATGGCTCTGGCCCGGATATGTTGACGAATTCGAGCTGCTGCATGTTGGCAGATCGCGATTGAGTCCAAGACGACAGGCGGTATAGGGACGGGACGGTGGGTTAGGAGTCCAGGCGGGGAGCCCCACTTTTTGAGGATGAGAGGCGAGTGATCCAGAAGGGAAGGAAGCCAAACTTCACGAATGGTAGCGTGGCTCTGGGGTAGGATGGGGAGGGCGCGAGGCTAAATAAGCTCCAACGGCGGGATTTTGGGGGTGGAGGGGGGGCGGTATGGGGGGAGGGGTGTGGGGGAACGGGGAGTGAAGCAGGCGCAAGATGTATTGGAAGGGATGATAGGAAAGGTGTTGGCTTCGTCACTCTTAGGGCATTGAGCTTTCGGAAGTGAGAGGTTGAGAAGAGAGGAGCGAGGAGACCAGAAAGGAACAAGAGGTGAGTTTGAGCAAAGAGGACGAGACTTGAAGGCCGAGCGAGGAGAGAGAGCGAATCCCGCTGTTCTGGAGAGCAGTGATTTGCAGGGATGGTTTGCTCCTTCTTCGTTCCATTTTGGGAAAATGCTATCAGCACTAAACCCTGTTCAGCTCTAGCGCCATCATGCTGCGGCTGTCCCAGCGTCTTGTTCCGCGCGGCTGGGGGTGTAATTGGCGGCATAACCGCGCCCGATGCGGCATTTGCTCCTTCGCTGAACTTGCCCTGCCTTTGATCCCATGCGCACCTGGTCATCTCAGGGTCCTGCTCGGCTTCATTGCTATCGGGATCTTTACTCTCGGAGTATGCGTCGCCGGACTCGCTTACCCATTCTCTGGTATCTCCCCGAATGCTATCCTAATCTCTCATCCCACGTCACTTCAACCCTTTCTTCTTTTTCCCTTGTTTCCTCGTCTCATCTCCTTCACATTCGAACATCGTACAACCACTCCCTCACCACCATCTCCCCTCTCGCAATGCACAATGCACGAAGCCAGTGTAACCATGGGAAATCCTCCATTCCCACACCCCCTCCAAAAAAACCTCCCCCTGGCATGTCGTGTCCATCCACCCACCACTCAGCCCCGCACACCATCTCCAGCCCACGCACACAACCCAACATTGCACCCTTCCTTACCGCCAGCCCTTCTATATTTGCCCCCCTCGTTGGTGGACCAGCCATCTCGGACCACTTGCGCACAGCAGCAGTAGGGCAGGCAAGCAAGCAAGCAAGCGTCCTCCCACACCCTCCCTACCGCAGATCCAGATCTTTGCCCGTGCGCCTCGCCCAAGCACCCAGCAGCCGCGCCTGCAGCCCGCAATTCACTCGTCGACTCCGCCATTCTTCCACTGCACTGCATCTTGCATCTTGTGCCTGACGTGCATTGCGTGCTTTACTTGCCTTGCGCGCGCTCACCAGTCGCGCGCGCATCCTTCCCCCACTCTCCCTCGACCCACCCGGTCTGACACAGTATCACGACAACCACACCCTCCGACCACTAACCCCGCCCACAAGACCTGGGCGCGTGCGCAAAGACATAGATCCGATCGATGTCGATTCGCGGGGCTTGCGGGGCGCCACGGCCCTTGCGCACAGGCCCCTGGTGCGAAGCACCACACAGCACAGCCGTGTGCATTGGTGCACACGGCCAAAGGCCATCGCGTACTAGGTAATAAACGGTTTAGCTACTGGCCATCGTGACTGGTAGCCGTGGTGATGCGCGTGCGACGGGTTTTTGGCCGCAGCGGGATCGGGAGGCGTGCCGCAACGATGAGCGTGGCGATACGTACCCCGCGCCAAAAACGGTGCGGGGCGGGGAGAAATGGGCTGGCCCTGTGAGCCTGGCCTGATACTTGCGCCGCGCCCTTCCTTCGACGCAGTGATGGATGATGGCGCACTCCTTCGGCGCGGCCGTGCCTGGGCCGATTGACGAGATGCTGCAAAGAGTATGGCATGGAATGGCGAATATTGAGCGTTCGAAGCCGCCCTCGCGCAAGAGGCTGCGGCTGGCGCTGGCGTGCGCCCGTTGCAAATCGCGTACCCTGCCTTGCTGGACGCGGTTAGGCGAGATTAGACGAGCGGTTACACGGGAGGATCGGGGTTGGCGGATATGGGTGGCGGGAGGAGCGGCGTGTTACGTTTAGGTTTGGTTGAGGATGAGAGTTGACGAGGCTGACCGTGGTGCTTGGGCCGCTTGTAGCGCGCTGGAGGTTGGACTTGGAGAGTACACCATCTTAGGGATAGGGCTGGCTATCTACCGGCAATCGCACTAGGAGGGACGGAGGGTTAAGCACCCGCGTGCTACAGCTCTGCGTAAGGCGTCGGCATCACAGAAAGCCGGGCGATGGAACAACAGTGAGTGCGAGTGGTTCGAGAAGGCCGCAAGGCTCGCGACTGCCAGACGCACGCTGGCTCTGGAATGTAAGAGCAAAGAGGCAGAGACTCGGGGTGGCCGAAGGGGTCAGAGCGTTGATGGAAGGATTTGCACGGGTTCTTTGGGCGTGCGGGTGGAGTTGCGTGTGTGAGGGCTGGAGTCTGCTGTGGATATGGGGCTGGATGAGGGCCGGATGAGGGCTGAATGAAGGCTGGATGAGGGCTGGATGATGGCTGGATGACGGCGTGCTCTTGACGTGCCGGTGGCGCCGACGCGGCTAGTATTGGCGATGGTGGGAGTTCGAACTGTGGAAGTTTGAGATATCGAACCGCCTCGAAGCGCCCCATGCAGCCTTCCGCAAGACCTATTATCGAGTACACGTGTGGGCGACTCACCTCACCTAGTCAGCCACGGGCTTCTAACCGCGTGCCTCGATCGTGGCTTTGAGGGTCTACAAGCCACCTGGAAGCGGAATTTCAAATTCTCAGATCAGGAAATATCCGCGCTGTGTGCGGCTGAAGTGTTGGTCCACAACCTCAGCGGCGCGCCTCGAGGCGGACGGGGCGGGGGGGGGGTGTTGGGTCCGGGGTCGGGGTTGGTGGAGCGTCGTAAGGCTGCGATGGGCTGGACGCCGATCGCGGCAGATCGGTTGCCGTCGTTGTCGGGCCGGAAGAGTCGGCTTCGGCAGGATGGATCGGTCGGGAGGCTCGGTTGTGTGGAGAGGCCGGAGGGTACGCATGCGAAGTCCGTCCCTCAGAAACCTGAGACTGAAGATATCGACTCGGACAGCCACTTTGTGACGGAAGAAGGATTGAATGGTGACGAGAAGATAATAGAAGCAAGGCCTTACGCGTCACTGCAACAACGTAAAGTGAAGAGTTTGATAAAGATGAAGTTAGAAAGATACCCGTAATCAAGAGCCTCTCCGAACTAAGAACATGATTGTGGCGATATCCTCCTCGGCTCCTTCCCATTGACAATGAGCTCATCAGTGTACTCCTTCCCATCATTACCCTCGGCTCTTCCCAAGAGTGATCTGCTCCTCCCAATATTAAGTCTGCTGTTGCAGTCATGTTTGCCCTGATGCCGTATCTCCATGGTGATGTGACCATAGAAGGAGAATTACTATATCAGGAAGGTACGGTACATACTAGTTCTAAGGGTCATGGTGCAATGAGTGCATGATAGAAGGAAGGAGCAAAGGAGGATACTTGGCATCATGTATTTAAGTCCTGAGAGCCTCCGACTCCATTCCTCTCTTCGTCTTCTACCTTCAATCTCCAATTCACACAGTTGCCGTTGCCTGTGTAATGAGTATTGCTCCCATCACATCGTGTCCACATCTGAAGGTGGAGAAGTCGAAAGCGCTTTGGATAAACCTTCACGCCCCGTAACAATGAACTGGGCCCATGGGATGATTGGACTGCGGCGAAAAGGAGTTATCTCCGCACCTTCATCGCCGTGACGTTAACCCAAAGTTGCGCCAGCTCGCCGCTAGCAAGGCTGCCAAGTTTGCGCGGAGCATTTACCCGAAAGCCAAATATGCGGGGCAACGACATCATCTCAATTGACATCATCTCGAATCAACTCTCATTCAGCTTTTCCCTGAACAGCGGTTGTTTCCAAGCTTCGACCCCTCGAATACATGCCCTCGCACCCTTCGCCCGGTCTCACCCCCGGATCCCCGTTAGCCAACCAAATCTAAAATATGCAGCCTCAGGCACCCAGGCCCGATGACGTCGGTAAGGCTGAGATGACGACCCTCGATGCCCTATGATCGCCGGGGCTGGAAACCTGCTCCGCGCGGGTATATTAAAGAGCGACGGGGCAGCCTCCGGTTCAGCACTTCAGCATCAGCATCTATCAACAGCATCTTTTACCACTGTCGAGCAACTCTTACCACTTACACTACGCTTTTCAGCTACTACTACCTTCAAACAATGCCATCCGACCGCGTAACCCGCTCCCAAGCCGCCCCGACCGAGGTGCCCCGCCGCAAGCCGGCAAAGCTCGAATCCCGCTCCAAGGCTGCGCCAGCCGCCGCGCCAGCCGCCGCCGCCCCCGCAAAGAAACCCCGCAAAATCGTCCGCCAACCCGTCGTCGAAGAATACTCCGAAAGCGAGTCCGAGGACTACGACTCCGAGGAAGAACCCGAAGTCCTCGTCGTCCAACAACCAGTCAAAAAGAAGGCCGTCAAGCCTGCGCGCAAGACACGCACGGCTCCTGACGCGGTCTTTGATACTGTGGATGGGGGGGCTGGGGCTGCGACGGGTGCAGTCCAATATACGGCGAGTGGGGTTACGAGGGGGATTGGCAATACTGCGGAACGGTTGCCTGGAGGTATGTGGCCCTTATTCCTGGAGTAAGGTGGGATCGAGGTTAATGGTTGTGACCAGGGGCCGGCAGGCCAGTTCAGCACGTAACCCGCGGCGTCGAGCGGACCACCGCCGGCGCAACGCGCGGCCTCGATAGCACGGTGCAGGGCACGACGCAGGGTCTGCGCCGGACGGCTAACGAGACCAACGCTGCCATCGCGCGGGGCGATATCCAGGGCGTGCTCGCCGGCACCACCGGTGGGCTCGGCAGCACGGTTGGCGGAGCCGGGCGCGGAGTTGTAAGTCTTCCGTACGAAGAGATCTACGACATTGATGCTGATGACACCAGGGCGACACCCTCAGCGGCACCCTCGGCGGCGTAGGCTCCACGCTCCCCGGCCCGGTCGGCGGCGTCGTCGGCGGGGTAGGGCAAGGCGCCGGGGATTTGGTCGGTGGTGTTACGGGCGGTCTCGGGGATGGAGTGGAGCGTCTGGGCCGTGGTGATGTGATCGGTGGTGTGGGCAGCACCGTGGGCGGTGTGACGCAGGGCGTTGGCGGACTGCTTGGGGGTATACTCGGGGGAGGGCAGCAGCAGCAGCAGCGGAGGGGCGGTGGTGGTGGTGGGTTGCTCGGGGGCGGCGGTGGGTTGCTGGGTTGAGCATTATGTTTTAGCGACGGCCGGTGTTAGTTCTAGCGTTTTTACTTAGTCTGATAATGACTTTCCATCATGATATGTGCTTACTCCCTACACCCCCTCACCTGCGTCGCCACACTCCTATAAACCTCCCCCACACTCAAAAACGCCCACCTAACCACCAGTAGCGCCAGCAAGGCCACAATATCCATAACCAGCATCCCAGCAGCCCCAAACATAAACCTCGGTCCAAAAACCCGATACACCATAAGATGTCTCCTCAGCCAGCCCGCCCACGCCGCCGCGCCCGTAACCACAACCGACTGGCTTAGCATAAACGTAGCCACCGCTTGAGCCACGCCCGCCAACTGCGGGAACTTCGCGAGGCGCTTCCCGACCCCCCCCTTACCCGCACCTTCGTCCGCATCCACACTCTTCCCCCCCGCACCCCATAACGCGACGAGGGGCACAGCGAGTGCCGCAACCACACCCCCCCCCCACGTATTCCCAACAAGCAACAACCCACTCCACGGCTGCCTCACCCCCCGTAGCGCCACAAACGCCGCATCCCACTGCACGGCCGCAAGCGCATTCTGATGCCCCGTCGCAAAAAAGTACACTCCCCCCAGAAGACCCAACCCCACCGGCCCAACCGCACTATTCCTCAGCCCACCCGCATCAAGCCCCTCCCCCAACGCCAAAATCTGCACCATCAACACCCCCACCGCCGCCACCCCAAGCGGCTTCTGCGTCACCCCCACCGCGACCCCAACAGCACTCACAAGCGGCAAATACCGTGCCCCGAGACTATTCCCCTCCCCTCTCACGATCGCTTTCATATACCCCGCCATCTTCCCCTTCGCATCCGGCAGATCCACGCGCTCGCTGCCCCTATCCATAAACGGTGCGCTAAACGCAGACACCGCACCGCCGACGCACAGCGCAATACCGAGCGCTAGCTGCGCGGCCGTAACGCGCAAGGCTTTGATCGCATCGGCGTGGGGGGCGAAGCGGGATGCGAGGGGGGAGTCGCTTGCTAGCGCGCCGTCGAGGGCTTCGAGGTAGGTTGCGAAGGCGGAGAGGAGGAGGGCGGTGCGGAGGGCGATGGCGAAATACCAGCGCGCAGCGTGGTGGAGGGAATCTGTGCGCCTGAGGGCTGCGGAGAGGGCGCTGGGGAGGAGGATGGCGGTGAGGAGGGGGAGGGCGAGGTGCCAGGCTGCGGGGGCGGAGGACCCAGCTGAGTAATATGTTGAGCGGCAGAGGGGGAGTTGTTCCTCTCTGCAGAGGCGGGAGAGGCTGGACAGCCGGCCCAGGGCGGTGAATAGGATCGCATTCGCGACGCCACGGGCGCGGGACAGGGGTGTTGCGGACCGGAGACCGGAGATGAGGAGCAGCGCGCCTGTGGTGGAGGAGAGGAAGAGCGTGGTGCGGTCTTCCCACACGGTGTAGGAGTTCGACGCTAGGCTGAGAGCGAGGAGGAGGGGGAGGAGGAGCGAGGCCAGGCCGGTAAGTGAGCGCGGGAGGGGCAGCGCGAGGATGCTGCGCGCAGTGTATAGGGCGGATGTGAAGCCAGCGATTATGCCCGCGGACCCGAGGAGCGGCGCGATGTGCGTGAGCGAGATGGGCAGTATAGCCGCGAGAGCCGCGCCCGCCGCCACACCGGCACCCAGCCCCGCCGCCCCCCTCTTGACAATCAACGGCGACAGCCCAATCCGATGATCCGTAACTCCCCGCGCATAAACCGCAAGCAGGCCAATCGACGCAACGAGCACCGAAATCCCGCTCACCATCCGTCCGACATCGAATCGTGCCCAAAGTGCGCGGCACACGTCCACCGTCTCCGTCTGATACGCATCGAATGCATCAAACAGCGCCTTCCAATTCGCTTCCCCAAGCCGCACACCCCCCTTCCCCTGTGGGCCAAAGCTGGCGTTCCACGCTCCAGCCGCACCTTCCCAGAGCCGGTCCAACTCGCCCGCCATTTGACCTTCCAGTTTCTGCATCTTCTCGTACGCGCCGACGTAGCGCCGTACCTGCGCCGCCGTAATGCGCGCCGCGCGCGCGAGAGCCTCCGTCCCTAGTCCATCGGGCCCGACAAACGCCTCAGCGATCGGCTTCCCGAGGTTATTAAACGGAACAGGCAGACCAAGCAGGAGAGCCAGCGTAGGCACAAGATCGATCTGCGCGACGCCGCCTTGCTTCGCATCCGGCGGGGGAAGCAGCGCCTGCCCCGGACGGCGACCGAAGAGCGGCTGGGATGCATACATCCACAGCGCAGCCTGTACCTCGTCGTCTGATTCGCCGCCGTGGTCGCCCTTGGCGTCCATGCCGTGATCACCAAGGACAATGAGTAGGGTGTCGTCATCAATGCTGCGGACAACGTCGCGGAACAGGGTGTCCATTTGCTTCAGTTTAGATTTCATGGCCGGGTGGTTTGGCCCGAAGCGGTGGCCCGCGTGGTCGACGCCCAGGAAGTGCCCGATTAGCACGTCCCACTGCGTGCCGTTGTCCGGATGCAAGAGCGGGAGGAGATGCGTCGCGACGCCGGTGTCGACAGTGTGTAGATCCCAAACATTGAACGAGTCGTACGGCCGACTGAGGACCGGATCAAAAGCGCCCGGGAAGAGCGCGTGCCATGTATCATCCCCCAGCTGAACAACACGCTTCCCCGCGTCACGCAACTGCGCAATCAGATTATCCTCCTCGATCGCCGTGCCCGCGAAGTTGGACCCAGCGTCCACAAACGTTGGCAGCGTGCCCGTCATCAACGCCTTGAGGCGCTGGAGCGTTGTCGTCGGCGGATCAGCAATGAACGGGAGCAGGAGGGCGTTCTGCGGCTTCTCCGCCGCAGCCTCGTAGAGGAAGGTGAGCGCATCGTGGAATTGGCTCGGTGTCTTTTCGCCGTTCATTTCCCGGAAAGGCACGGTGAAATCGTACCGCAGCGCATCCACAACGAGCACCACCGCCCGGTTGAATTTGCGCGGATACCAGCAGCCCCCCTCCACGGTCCCAGGTGTCCCTTCCCCGCTCTCGAACCGCACTACCCCCGGCGGAGTTGTACAATTCGACTTTTCTTCAAGCACCAACCGCGTCAATAGAAACCCGCTTGTGAAAAGGTATAGCCCGGCGGCATGCAGCAATCTGTCCATTAGCTCTGTGTCCCAGGGGCACCGCGCAGCACGGAGCAGACTCACATCACCAGCCCAAACACGCCCAACAACCAGCTCTGCGCGCGATTGAACCTCCCCACGTGCCTCTTATATACAATATCCTTCGCTCGCTGGCGCACATCGGCTCCACGGTCGTACGCAGCTTTCGCAGCGGCGTATTCGGCAGCTATGCGCTGGTACTCGGAGTCGGGGACGGGGTTCGCGGTGAGGGAAGGAGGGGAGGGGCCCGCGGTGGGCTTGGTCGGCTTCATGGCTGCTATACTACGGCACGGGCATGATAAGGAGGGTGATAAGGAAACGAACGAACGCGTGAATGCGTGAGTGTTGGTGTGAGCGAAATGTTTGGTGCGAAGCTCGGAGGTGAGCGGAGTTGAGATGCTCTGGGTCCCCCTGGTTGGCTTGGCAGGTCTGGGCTGCTTTGGGAATGGCGTGGAATATGATATGTGGCTGCCCAATTGGGAAGGGCGATATAAATGGTCGTGATGAGCATTTTTGCAACGATTGAAGCTGGGAGAGAGGATTAAGGGTTGCGAGTTGGAAATGGCATAGGGTGGTAGGTCTCGGATTAGCAAGTTCGAGATTTATGGTCATGATGGACATTTCTGGCGATGATTGAAGTTGAAAGAGAGAAAGCAGTTCAATTATTACTTCAACTTTTGCCTCCCATCCTCACGGGGCCGGATGCCCCGCATCCTCATAAGTATAACAAAGCACCCCACTCCCATCCTCATTCAAGACGTCCATCACACTCCGAATCGGCACATCCGGCGCCACAAACGGTGTCATATAAACCGGGCTATCAAGCGTCGTCAACCCCGTCCCATTCGGCCACACGGGCCCCCCAATCGCCCACAAATTCTGCGGCGCCAGATGCTGCCAATACCACCAGACGTAGTCGATCATAGCGTGGTGCATAAAGAACAGCGGATCGTTGATCGAACTCCACACATTTTGCATCTGCCGCCCATTAGCACCCCCCCATACACAACAGGATTCAGCAAACTCACCTCCCCATTAACCCCCGAATGCCCCCCCCCATGAATCCCCCTCACCTTCCCCGTCGGCGCAACACTCATCCCGAGACTCACATTCCAATACTCCGTCAACCTAACCAGCGGGAGCACATCCGCCCCCCACTGCAACGTATTCTCCGCCAACGCAGACTGTATATTCCTTACCAAACAATGCTCCCCCTCCTGCCCTCCAAACTGATACCCAGGGCCTAGGCTAAATGTCTGATCCGCAAACGGGCCGTCCGTCACACACCCGCCCACCAACGGGGCGCTCGCATTCGGCGCCGAGCCGTTAACCGGCGGGACGGTGGGGAGAACAGAGGGATTATTCCCGTTCCCGCCGAATCCGAACACGGGGTCGAAGACGGGCGATTCATTAAACCGCGCTCCATGCTCCGGCGTATCCATCGTCCAGTCCCAGTACGGCTGCGCGCCCGTATAACCACACTCGTTTATCAACGCTGTCTCGTAGTTCCACACCGCATAGCGGTGCCAGGGGAGAAATACGCCGTTGAAGTGAATCCCCGGGCCGACCACACCGCGATCTACACCCGTTAGCCGAGGTCGGGACAGGGGGAGTTCGGACGCACTAGCTGGATTCCGCGTCGGATCCGGCGCACTCGTCTGATTGATATGCAGCGTCGCAAAATCATCATGCCGGTTCTTCGCCGCGGGGAAGTATGCCGTGCCCTGTGCTGGCAGCGCGAAGAGACACTTCACTGCGCGGAGGTACTCTGTCCGCTCGGGGTTGGTCAGGTTGTGCCTAGCCGGTCAGTCAGTCGGAACGGATGAACGGGGCTCATCACACACCAGGACTTGCGCACGCGCGGGTTGGCGCACGCAGGCGGATATCCCGCGCCGCCATCCGTCTGCGGGAGGGCGGCGCTGGCGGCGAGGGAGGTTAGGGTGAGGAGGGGGAGGATATGCATTGTTGCTGGCGATGTGAAGACGATGCCGTGCCGTTCGCCGTCTTATATCCCGTCCACTCCGTATCCATGATTATGTCCATGCTGTGACCATGATCCCGTCCGTCCCGCGCTCACGAGGAACGGTACGGCTCCCTCCGCTGCGGGCCTCAATACATCGCGCAGCCTCGCCGTCTTTTCCTGCCGATCCGTACTGCATCGCGAAGCCAGAACCGGTTCCACCCCGCATCCACCGGCGTGATCACCTCCAGCATACCCTCTGTAGCCTCCACATTCCGCCCCTTCCCGTATGTGTTAGTGCAGCCGCAGACCCAACGTTCAGCCGAGAACCCTAAGAGAGAAAACTTCTTCCCGCAGTTGCTGGCCTGATCGCCTCCAGCATATCCTCTGTAGCCTCCGCATTCCGCCCCCGATCCAGGTGCACTCGTCCAGCCGCAGCACAGCCGGGAACCCTAAAAACACACGAACGCCAAAATCTCCTCTTGAACCCTGGGGCCGATCAAAACGCGGGCGCATTCGGGGGCGGAACGGGCGCTCGACTCCATGGCCACGACACGCCGGATACGGACATGGCAGCGCCAACGGCGAAACGAGCCACGCCAATGGCGCCGCGGACCGAGCCGCTCTGCATTGAAGACGCTTGAGCTGACAGGAGCGGTGGCTGACGGGAGCGGTACCGGAGCGAAGTAGGGCTTGAACGACGGTGTAGCTTGGTCGATGAGGGAGGAGGGTGGAGGGGTAAGGTTGACGAGCGACATGCATGTTGAAGCCGGGGGGCGTGCGGGCTGGCAGTGTTAGCCGAGTCTGATGGACGAAGAGTTGGACATTGGACTTTGGACGTACGTACCGCTGGTGCGTTGGAGATGGTGTATATATCGCCCTCGTCCCCGCCATCGCCAAGCGATATCAATCAATCGCCGGTGGTAACCGATCAATCTCAATCTCAACCCAACTATGCTCCCTCTCCACGTCGTCAATCTATCTCTCCATCTCGCAATCTGCTCACACCTCCCAACTCGAGCACCGCGGACCGTCTGCACCCCAGAACGACCTGGACCACCCATCCATCCCAGCCCAATGTCCGGCCACTGACTAGCTGAACCAGGTCTACAAGCTGCGGACGAAGGTTGGAAGCTGCAGCGGGGTCGATGCCGGCCGGTGTTCGGGCCGGGGGGTGCTATAGCCGTTGGCCGAGTACTCGACCTTCGAAGAGCTTCGAGAAATGGAAGCAGAGTGTACGCTCGTCGAGGCCGCGCAATGCTGTAGACCTTCCAACGCCAATCTTATATCAACCGGCAGCCATCTCCCCTCTCAATCTCCATCCACATTCTAGAACTACCTCCTCTCAACAACACCGACACTCCACCAAGCACTTCCCCCTCTACCCCTCCCCATCCGAAGGAAACACCCTCCAGCCCACCCGGCTATCCCACCCCAGTCACAGCACCTGACTAAATTCTCCGAACCTCCAAGTCCTACTCCCAGCCCTGAGTCCCATCACCAGAAAGCAACCCATCCCCAGACCAAAAGCCTCGAACTGCCAACTGACTAGTCTCCATATCCCGTCCGCAGCCTGACTAAATTCTCCGTCCTCCCCATCCGTCGATCCCCCTCGGTCCACACCTTCCCAATCCATCCCGGAGCCAACCGTGTATACCTCGTCGGCGCCCGGGCCACTCCCCTCCGCACAGCTGCATATCCAAGCTCCGAAGCTCAGCGGCTCCGATTTCGCCCTCACTTCTGCTTCCGGCTCTGCCTCTGCCTCGTGTGTTCATTCTTGTTGTCTCTCTTCATCTCTCTTTGACCAGGATCCTCTCCGCCCTCTTGTCAAAGCCCGTGGTCGTCATCGAACTGTAAAAACTCCAGCCAGCCACTTCGCCAAGCCCGCCTCCCGTCCTCGCATCCCCCCCCATCACGCAGGGCATGAAACATGGCAACGCCGCGCCACACACCAACCTTAATATCCCCACAATATGCAGCAGTCACTTACCCGTCTGCATCTGCCACAGCCACACGTCAAGACATCTCACCTCAAGTCCAGCATCCAAGTCAGAAACCAGCGCACAGAAGAGCGTGCAATTCACCACCACAGCCTCAGAAGCCTCTATCATACATTACCAACTACGGTACCCAGTCTGCCCACCCAACCGCACGGTTTTATCTCTACAGTAGTAGCCATGGATACCAATCCCACTCCCATCGGCTAAACGAAAACCCCCCAGCTAAGAGCCCACAGGGGATAACAAGACCTCCGATCCCATGTCTTTTAATAGAAGCCCTTCGCATCTTCCCCCTTCCCCCTTCCCCCAGCAATTCAATTCAGAAACAAGAAACAGCAGGCGCCAGAAGTAGTAACCCCGGGTATCGCGCCCCACCATCTCCCTCCTCTCCCCATTTGCAAAGGTAGTATCGCACCCCTCCCCCTCCCGTTCGCCAAAAGGCCTGCACGCAGCACGGGCCCGGCCTTGCGCGAAAAATAGCAAAAGGTGTAACACAAAAGTTCGTAGCGGACTAGCGCCCATCAGGCTCTCAGTCCTCACATGAAGCCGCGGTGCCGACAAAAGCGAGTGTAAGAGACGAACGCATAGCGTCCAGGTCGGAAAAGTGTCGGCCAAGCACGCGGTGATCCCCAGAACAGCCAGCCTACTGCCTTTCCTTCAACCCGCCCATGCGATCCAAATCCAAGCTCTGAAACCGACCATCCTCCTTCGCATACGGCGGGAGACCGTCGTTCACGGGCTCAAGGCCGACGGAGTGTTCGCCGACGCGCACGACGACCACGCGGCCCGATTGGCGCTTGCCGCTCGCGTCGATTTCCTCGGGGAAGGTGATGCGGATCTCTGGGACGGGGGAGGTGGGCGGGCTGCCTTCGTCCATGAGGGCCTGTTTCTCAGCGTTTGCGTACGAGGGCGTTTGGATGCTGAGGCCGCGGGGGTTCGAGGGCTTTTCCGAGTAGACCGGGAGTTGCTCGGCGGCCATGGCGCGCTTTTTACGCATTAAGCGGAGGGTGAACAGGCCGGCTACGCTGCAGGCGGCAACGGCGAAGAGCACCACGAGGGCGATGAGGAGGTTGAACACCGTGGGTGTGAGGGAGGACGAGGCGTCGTCGCGGCGGTGGAGCTGAATGGCTGGCATTGTTCCGGATGTTACTGGTGCAAAGTGATTTCGGTAAAAAGTGCTGCTGAAGAGAACTGAGACTTGCTCAGTGTAGTGTTTCTGGTGTTGCTGTGCTGCTAGAATCGAGGGCGACGCGTCCTGGCGCTGCGTGGGTACTGTTCGACTAACAGATGGTGTAAATGCACGTAGCAGTGTTGAAAGTATGCAGCAGCACCGTGGCAGCTAAAGAGTGCGAGAATTGGTTGATGGGTTCGTGGTAACGAGTGTTGATCCGGAGAAGGGAGAAAGCGTGCGAGAGGGAGTGACTGGCGAGGTGCTAAAGAGCGGAAGGCAGTACGAGACTGCTAGAGAGAGCGGAAGGTGCGAACCGAAGGAATGACTGAAGGCGCACGCTTTTTACATCGGCGGTAGTTTCCTATGTACAGAGGAAGATGTAGTTGAAGGTTAGTAGATAGGAGAGATAGAGGAGGTGTTGTTAGGGAGAGGCGGAAGAGAGGAAGAATGAAGAGAATGAGGAGGAGAAGGCCCGGGCAAAGAGACAACCAACAGAAAGGAGTTGGATCCTCAAAGACGCCCTCACCAACCAATCAGCACGCGCATGCACGCAATCAATCTCGGCAACGGGCGCACCAGCCAATCCGTGCTAGCCAGACGCTGGGGAGCGCACCCCGGTCCATAGCGGTCTTGGCCCTACTATTGTCGAATGACACGACAGAACCGACGCCGCACCGCCGTGCCATCTCCCTCCAACCAATGGCGAGCAGTTGGTACCTGGTCGAACGGCCCACCGTTTGGCTTGTTTGGGGCGCTCCGTCCGCGTCCTAACTGGCAACTTCCCCACTACTGGTGACGGCGGCGCCTTCCTCTGCCGCTCCTCATCTGCAAGGGGCCGCTGCACCTTCTGCACAGCCGCGCGACTGGCTGACTGCGCACCTCTCAAAGGAACCATAATATCGTCACACGCACTCGGCCACGACATTCCAGCGGCACACTCGGCCTCTCAAAGAAAAGGGCATCCCGACACCGACCTATCCTTGCCGGTGAACAGGAAAGCCGACAAAGAAACTCTTTAACGTTATCTCCAAGCGCCCGTCCGCCCGTCCGGCCGCCTGCTTGCGTCAGATCCGCCCAGTGTTTCCTAGCCCTTGACTTCAGTTCCTTGACCGCCGTCCTTGACCACAGGCCTTGACCGCAGTAATTCCGTGTCATTCATACCGTGACTTGTGCATTGTTTCACAGCGCGCATCGCTGAGCCGGTCTGGCTGCCTGAATAATGGCGCGCGTCGGCGTGATCTCGAGGCGGGTTTCAGTGCACGGCTGGGCTAGCTTCCGATGAGGAAGCACGACGCGGGCTTTTCTTAGATGTTTGGGAACAGGAAGAAGGGCTCCGCTAGTTCTAGTTCTAGTGTTCGTCGCACTGCGTACGTAGTATCACGGCGTGGGCGCCGCGTGGGCGACGGTGGCACGTCACCTGTCGTCTTTGGTGCGGGCCGCGCTGGCGGGCGATTGGCGGTGTGGATGGTTTACCTAGCCTCCGGTTTTGGTGGAAGTCGTTGCTCGCTGGTGGGCGGGATTTGGTGCGGCGTGCGGCGGTGATTTTTCTGCTGGGAGGGACGCCACGAGACGTCTGATAGCTGCCGTATACACGTCCACCGTACTTTGACGTCCTGAGGTCGGGCCGGCTTTTACTTATGAGGATGGAAGACTGTAGCCTAAATAAGTGGGCAGTCTCTGTAGGGTCTGGAACCCAAAACCCAGATCTTGGATTTACCATGCCTTTATGAGTTCGTCAGCATCGCGGCCTCAGGCAGGATTGCCACTCGATGCGGTCTGAGACGAAGACTCGACTACGTATTAACACGGTTTACCGCTGCCAGGTACCAAAGATAAAACTTCAGCTTGTGATAGTGTCCGCGCGATGAAGTCCCATCCCTCATGCCACAATGGCATCGCGACAATCCAGTCTCAATATCAGAAGAATGACGACGGATATCACGTCACGGGACACCCGGAGACGGGGAAGCAATTGTAAACTTCGATAGAGCTTCACTGTAATCGCTTTAAGTACATCTGCTTGACATACACGTGCAATTCGGTCAACGGCGGCCGAGCTGGCTGGTTCTAGTTCTAGTCCCCAAGCAAGATGTCGTAGGCCCATATCTCTACAGTCCGTCACGATAGGCCGAAGGCCAGAGACCGTACCCCGATCAGCCCTACAGCCCTACCACCGGCCGCGAATCTCATTGTACGCTGCGAACTGACTACGTATAAATCCCCAGCAGTACCACAACAGCTCAGTCCACTCCTC